>JAMQGT020015094.1:0-82670 GCA_024447675.2 Pterophyllum scalare
TGTGTTATGTGTCTTCTTGCTTGGTTCAGTTACGTGTATTGACTGGCTTATTTTTAGCAAAGCAATGCTCAGTCTGATTTTTTTTCTTCCCTCTCCTTGTCCTCGTTAGCCACAATGAACGGAAGGTGACCTGCAAGCATCCTGTCTCAGGCTTACCCTCGCAAGACAACTGCATCTTTGTCATCAACGAACAGTAAGTTTCTTGTTTTGTTCTGTTTTTTTTCTCTGAGAATGCCACTGTGCAGCATTTTTAGCACTACAGTATGCTGTTGAAACTCCTTATGTGTAGGCAACATTGCATAAGTTGTTGCCGTGCCATCTTCTATTTGCAGTTCTGCCCTTTCAATTCAAAGCCTCTATTCAATGCATCCTCAGTTATCGAGTTTCATAAACAAATTTCTTAGCAAGAAGGAGTAAACCTCTGTCTAGAAAAATAAATTTTTAGGTAGCTTCTCATATTTTTAAAGAGATTTTTTTTATTACATAACTGAGCTGCTGTTTTCTACCATGGCAGGATTAATAATCCTGATGCTGAGGCTCCACAGTAAAAAATAAAAAATCCATTATTTCAGACATACATCAAATAGTGGAAATGTGGTGATTCACATTTTGGCCCTTGTTTCGGCCTGGACAAAAGTTCATACCCTTTTCATATGTCATGAGTACAGGGATATGCCTTTTAACGGTGTCACGTCCATGCGATCATCTGATTCTGCACTGCTTTCAGTCATCACATTTTTTGCCCACATGACTGAATCAGATGTCAGTCATCTCAGGCGTTTACTTAAAGGAGAACAACACTGTGACTGTGATCAGCATTTCCATTTTCAGATTTACCAAGCCTGCTCATGGACTGCTCATGCCGTGGGATGGAAAGTGTCAGATGTTGTCAAGTTTGCAGGACGTTCAAAAAGAGGACAGATTTCTGTACTGTTTACACTGCCCTTCATAACCAGTTCCCATTCTGATTTACTTCTGAGATCCAGTCTGTAAGATTGCTAAATATACACATACAAGACTGATTGCATCACAGCCCACACCATGACATTAATGCCAACTTTCTTGGTTCACCCTAGCCATCTTAGCTTAATGTTGCGCAGCGTGTTTCAGCTCTACTTAGTTTCTCAATTATATTATAAATCCCTGTCAATATAGAGCTCCCTCCATTTCAGATTGTTCCACTAACATCGTGTCATCACAACTGGTGTCACTTATTTTTTTGCAATGAATACTGATTGAAACATGTTCTGCTCCAAGACATATAATTTCACTCTCAAGTGGTTCAGCAGGAAAGAATAAATCCCCCAGTCATTCTTTATGGTTTCAGCTTTTTCCAAAATGTGCGTTAGAAATAAAAATCCAATTTTTTTTTTTTTTTGTTGCTGTTGTTGTTGTTTTCTTTTCCGAAGCATGATGTAGTGACCTATTTGTCTCACTAAATTCTTCTGAGCTGCACTTTTCTTCAGTAGAGATTGAATAAGCAGGGGAAAAAAAGTTTGTGAAGAATCTTGTCGTGCCAGAAGTGTGACACTGCACTCTCTTGACACATTCCTCTCTTCACTGTGTTGCTCACACTTTTCTGCCGCTTTTCACGCTAAGAAGCACAACATGTCAGTGCCAGATGATGTCTAATTTAGCAATTAGACTTTTTTATCTTTAAGAGAATCTGCAGAATGAACGTACATCAGTTCAAGTTTGCGACGGCAACAGGGAAATGGTAACGCTACATGACTCACAATTTTAAGTTTATTACTGAGAATTTCATCCAGCAGTTGGCTGTGTTTTAGTAAAAATAGTACGAGGCCAAAATCTTCACCGGCAACGAGTAATAAAAGGCAAAGACGGATTTAAGCTGCCACAGGGATAAAGAGGCCTTGCTGAAAATCTCTGTCTAATCTGCTCTGCACTTTAAATGCACTCAAAACACAAGTCTTTGCCTCAGTTTGGTATTATAAACAGTCTAGCATAACATAAAGAACTGCTCAGCCCAGTTTAAGATGAAAGTATTCAAGTAAAGGAAACCTGGATTAGTTTGAGTTAATTGATTTGAGAAGGCAAGCAGCCATCCTTACTTTGAGGTTATATTTGTATTCTAGTAGGGAAGAAATAGGAATAATATGTGAAACTTTATTATGAATACTTACATCGCATAATGTTAGCTTATAACCACCTGCTGTTGTTGTTTAGTCGGCTCGTTATCAGCTGTCCAGCTATGGGGGGTGTCACATGTCTAATCCTCTGACAATTAGCAACTGGGGCAAAATCAGGAATTAATGAGCATGTTTATGCATGCTTTCATGTGTTGGAGCCCTGACAGAGGAGGAAGAGGATGACATTTTATTAAAATTCACGTTTTTGCTTCTTTGGTGAAGGTGACCCCTTCTCTGATGACAAAACATACGTGTGATCCTTCATATCTTGAGTCTGAAGGTAGAGACAGGAATTAAAATTTGCACTGCACATGAACACCTACGAGCGCCTTTGCACCATTAGGAAAGATGTCTTTCCCGGCCACTGTGTTCAAATACGGCAACACAGTGTGGCAGCTTCCACTAACTGGAGCCTGCTCCTGTGTATTTTTAATGGATTAATTATATGTTTATGAGAATGCATCAGTTTCTTAGAAAACATAACTACAGTATCCTTTTTTCTATTAAATAACCTAAATTAAACAACTCTCAAATAAAGTGCTCTGCTACTGGAAAGAGGTACAAAGCTGCACACCTGCTGTTATCTGACATATTTTGCCTTAGCAAACAAAAGCAGGCGCATCAGATTTATATAACAAACAAATGTCAGTTACATCATTTTTGTGTCATTTTCCAGTATTTTTATAACTTTGCCAAATAACAAGGTGTTTCTATACCTCACTGGTTGAACAACTGACCCATATGCCAAAAGGCCACTGCAGAGGCCTGGGCTCAGCTCTGCTGCAGAGGCCTGGGCTCAGCTCCCCTGTAGGACATTTTCTGCATGTTGTTCCCCAACAGGCCATCAACCCTTCTTTCTTATGAGAACGCCCATACTGAGTCTGCTGGCTTGTGGATGGCCCTGAGGTCTGGATAGCTTTAGCTATTTGTTTTTTTTTCTTCTTTTTTTTAAATGTCCAAGTTCAGCTGGGTGAGTGTGAGTTAAGTGTGTCATTAGGTTTGTTGTTACAAATGTTTCTGCGCTGGCGTCCCTTTGGTTTACTTTGCTGAACTTTGTGTCTTCAGTCACAGTGAAGAGTTTCCATGCTAACGAGGTGTTAGCATGTGAATGTGTATGCGACTGTTTGCCTGTGCCTCTGTGCACGTTTCTCATGCGTGAAACAGACCTACTCATAATCAGACACATTAGAGGCTGACTGGCCGAGCATGTTGAAAATTGTCCAGATCCTTGCTCTGATTGGTCTACTGGTACATCTCTAATAGGAAATTGAAACAATACTGTACTGTAATTGTACCACTTTGTTTAGGAAAGCTGTCACTTAGGAGACTCAATGGTTTCTCACATTTTGAAAAGTATTAACAAAACAAAGCTCCTGTGTACATCAACATAGCGAGATCATTAACTAGGAACAGTTTCCTTTTCTCATGCTTATTGTGAGTTTCACTTCAAGGTTCAGTCTTAAGACTTTCAGTTGCATAAATGCACGACAGGAACCCATGACAGTGTCACCGCTATTTTACTACTGAGAAACTAATTGAAGCTATTATTTGCACCTTAGTGTTCTGAAACTGCTATAAAATTGCTCATAGAAAGGCTTTATTACTCATCTGTCATACATACAGCTGTTCTTTGATGTGCAAGTTATTTCTCAGGTGTTGTATGTGACATGTGGTTTTTGCCCATGTCAGCTTTACCGTTCTACTGTTTATACTGTTTAAGTATTTTCCTGTTTTTAGAGCTCTGGATGATCATGTGCAGGCTAACAGGGGATATTTGTTTACAGCTCCTCACATGTAAAAACAATGACCAAAACACAGTCTTACCACGTGTTCAGTGTGTCAGCTGTTTCACAGTTCAGTTTACTGCATACTGCACTAACTATTCATTTAAAATGTGTGTGTGTGTGTGTGTACATTTGACAGTTATTATTATTATTATCATCATCAGTGCGTGCTGTCCTTTAAACTTTTTAAGGATTAAATTATTACTTGAAGCCAAATACCGTGCAGACATTTCCTCTTTATTATATAAACACCTTAATAATTTTAACTATTCAGCAAAGTTGTCACTGTCCTGATACATTATGACAAAATGCAATATAAAATGGCGTACTTGCACTATCGCACTCTTTAAAGTATTCATTTAATAAGCTTGTAGTCCTCACTGTGAGGAAGAGACAGGGAATCATTCTTATTTGTGTTAGGCTCGACATAAACATACTTTGCTAATGCTGTAAAATGAAACATCACAAATAATTGAATGTCTCTAAATGTTTCAGTGCCTTAGATCAGCTTGTTTCACTGTGGGACTGAAATCCAAGCTCAACATTGGATTGTTGCATCCCTGTTTTCAAGTGCAGTCAATCCAGTGTGGCACTAAGTAATATGTGATGTATAAACTAGTCAATGGTGGACAATATAAGCATGAGTCACATTGCAATCATGGAGTGTCAGATTTGCCCTGTCTCACATAGTAATGCTGTACATATCAATAGGTTTTTGTGTTATTTTGTAATTGCTGCTTGAATAGGTCAGTGATGTTGTGTCTATATAACCATGTTTTAAGTGAAGTAGTGCTGCGAACGATCCAGATTCAGTCATATTTTTTATGCGTAGCAGTCTGCACCAACATACTGAAATAAAAGTGTCAACCAATAAATCAATTTCTGTAGAGTCATGCTTCGATAAAAATTGGATTTTACATGAGACTGAGGTAAACCTTCTCTGACTGATTAGTATTTGATTATTTGATCAAATGTAGATTAAATGCAGTAGTCCTCAAAACCCAATCTCAACAGATTTGTTTTCCCTGTTTTTTTAGTGTAAATTGTGGAATTGTGATGTCAAGTGCAGATGGATGACAGTATGTTTAAAACAACTTAAAAGTGTCTCTGTTAATATTCATTGTTGTTGCACACCAACATCAGACTGTGGATTTTTTTGAGTGATGTTTTGCTTGTTGGCCTGTTATGTATTTGCACTCCAAAATCCGATAAGGTGCATTTAACAGTCTGAACCATTTATTGTGTTCATCTAAACTTTATGAACAGTCAAGCTGCACATCCTTTATAAGAGCTGAGCTGTCAGACAAATCTTTTATAGCACTGACTGTTCTTGTTTAATTTGTTGGAAACTGACTGATTTTTATTGTAATTTTTTAAAATCTGTGGTTCAATAGTGCCAGTCTGCCCATATTGGCATTTATAACAGCTGTTAAATGAAAATGAAAAATGCAATAGAAACAGGAGAAACACCCTTCAGTCATGTTATAAATGGTTAATGTTGCATTGTCTGTCCACCAGAGGGCACTTTTCAACTTCCCTGCTGACCGTTTGGAACACTGCAAACAACAACCAGGTGATCCGAGCAGAGTTGGAAAGAGTCAGAAGCTAAACATAACAGATGTTAGGGAAATCTTTTTATGCTTCCTGTGTCTTGGAAAACTATTGGCTGACAGCTCGGAATGTTGGATTGTCAAATCTCTGTACATCGGTATCTTAAAAATCCAGTCTTGGTTTAGCTTTATTATTAGCCAAAGGTATCAAAAATATCTGTGAACACTAACAGGTGTGCAACTCAGGTAGGTGTTCAGCTGTCAGGACCCTTTGTCTTATGGTGCTCTGTCTGCTGAATCACTGTTGCTTTTTGAAGGGTCCCAATATACTTCCACAGAAGAAAAAGCTATTAGATTAGTTTTATTTTATGAATATTATTAATACCTGTCAAGGGTCCTCCATGCCCACAGTTTCATAAGTAAATGTTTTATGTTTTTTTTCCATTTTGGGAGAGGGTTTCTTCTCTTTTGCTTGTGTTTACATGCATTTACATGAGTTGCTGTACTTTCACAGCATCCTAATTTGCTTATTATAGAATGTAGAAACACAACACTAGGTTGTGGTTGATCTTGGTTTAAAGCTCTTAGTTTCTGTAAGTCTTTTGTGTAGGATCCAACTCTTTTCTGCTCTGGACCTAGAGCACTGTTAAAACCATAGGATCAGATAGCCCTTACCTTGTCTTCCAGTCTTTTGTTCATTAAAACGATAAAGGCCCAGTTCAGCAGCACACAAATGTGTTTTGAAGCAGCCTTGTGTCTTTAGAAATGCTGTGTGGTCATTTTAAAATGCCCCCTCAGCCTCTGTTCCATGCCCGCCCCCAACGATGTGCTTAGTGCTAGGCTTCAGTGACAGTCTAATCCCTCCTCACTCTTTCTGCACACAGACCCCTTACACTTACACAGATGCACAAATTCCAGGCAGTATCTGTTACCCTAATACATTTAGGTAAGTATTTGTTGAATTGATGCAAGGACTTCTATTTTGTCTGTCTACTACAACAGCTTTATTAGAGGAAAAGTAGCTAATGCGCAGTTTGTCTAATTTCAACTTAATACTTGTAATTTTTTTTTTTTTTACACTGCACAATATATTTGATAATTCACAGTGACCTTAAAATGTGTGATTTAGGGTATTCAATTTTTTTTTGAGAACACTAAAAAAAAAAAACCAACTAAAATTGGGGGGGGAGTCGGTACGACATTGATCTTAAGACAGACTGGCACCCTGTACAGAGGTAACTGAGCAGCTCTGTCTGTATTCATTTCTGAAACGGCATTGCTGTAAACAGAACATCACATGGCCTTTTCAGCTTCACTTTTGGGTTCATCGACTTTGTTGTTGACATTGAGCTGTGGTAAACACAGAGACGAGTGTTGCCCATGGTATTTCTGTGTTCTAACATTACAATCATTTTCACTGTGGGCAGTGCTGTCAGGACGCAAGCCCCCAGAAAACAGTCGTTTAAAACGGACAGACATTCAAAACGGCACGATGAGGATGTGAATAGTGGCGTAAGTCGTGGGTTTCGGGGTACAATTTTAGTGGGAACAAGCTAAAGCTGAACTTTTTGTCAAAATATAGCAATGTATTTGTCTGCATTGTGTGCGTTTGTTTTGCTTTGACTCAAAATAGCTATGAAATAATTACTGTGGAGGCCCAAATTGGGAACACTTGAAAATGAAGGGTTGTCCTCTGAACGAACATCTTCAGGACTTTAGTTACTGTACACAGCCAGTTTTTATTAGCACATTAATTAATCAAGAAGTTTCGAAACTGGAATTGAAACAGTTCTCTGATCTGTATCCCATTTTATAAATAATATGCACTTATATTTCATGGCTACTGCTTTTCAAGAAAACATTTTAATGGACTCTGCTTTTCTCAGTCTTTTGCGAATAGCTGTGGCCAAGCATTGGTATCGGCTGAACATCCTGTGTGTGTTACTCTGAAGGCTCATGTCAGGTTGTCGGCAAGTAAGACGACATTTACCGATGGCAGCGGATGATCTTTATCTGCTGTGTCACATCAATTTTTGTACAGGCTAAATGTAGCAGAGCTGAAAAGAGCTCAGGTGGTAGAGCAGGTTGTCTACCAACTGGAAGGGCGGTGGACTGAGTGAATGGGACTTGTAGTGGAAAGCACTTTCAGTGCTCAAAATTGAATAGAAAGGCGCTGCATAAGTACCAGTCCATTGCAGCATTATGGCACATAAATCCCTGTGGAGAATGTAAATGGGATTTTTTTACTTGTTGAGTTCTTTTTCTTTCTTTTTTTTTAAACATTGGTATCAGTGAAAGTGTTCATAGTGATGCATCCCTGTTTTTTAGG
Organism: Pterophyllum scalare; assembly: GCA_024447675.2. Classification (NCBI taxonomy): domain Eukaryota; kingdom Metazoa; phylum Chordata; class Actinopteri; order Cichliformes; family Cichlidae; genus Pterophyllum; species Pterophyllum scalare. Next base: position 7,814 of record JAMQGT020015094.1, read on the forward strand.
GTGATGATCAGATGATAAGACTGTTGATGGGATTTTTTTTTAAAACAATGTTATCATTTTTATTCTTTGTTTATGTTGGTAAACTGCAAATGACTCATGGCAGTCTGCACATCATCTTTTTTATATCTTTTATAATGAAGCATATCAAAGCAATCTTTTTTTAGTTTGTGTTCAATTACTGGCTAATGTTATATTAGATTTGCTGTTATATCCTCTTTGCTTTTCCAATAAGCACTTTAATACCCAAACAGAATGTATTGTAGTGCGGATGTTTCGGTTGTATGAGGGCTGTGATGCAAAGTAACTTCTCAGTTTGTTCTTAATCTGCCTATAGTCAAAGGCCAGCTCTTACAATATAGCAAATCAAATTAACACACTTGCTGCTTTTTAGTTTGACTGCATGTGGATTGATTATCAATTCCAAACTAATCATCTGCAGCCCAGAGCCTAGATGTGTTCTGATGCCAACTAGAGCATCAAATAAAGCACTGCCTCTCTCACAGTAGAGCCATTTCACACATTCCACCCTTCCCGACCTTTGTAAGATGACAAGTTGACTTGCCATTGATTACGCTTTAATAAGGATTTCATGAGTCAGTGGAAGTGCTGAAAATGTTCAGAGCTCATTTTCAAAGCGAATTCATTAGATTAAGAAGAAGGCAAACCTCAGTAGCTGCTCATCCCTTTGCACCTTTTTTTTTTTTTTTTTAAAGAGAAGTGAGTTGCAAATTGTGTGTACTTTAAATTGAGAAAGTATTAGTCATTTGTCCCAATGACATATCAGATGTGTCACCTTTGCACAGAACACTATAAAAAAGTGTGCTGCTGCTTTTTCTAACTAAGATTTGCCTTCTAATAAACCACTATGGGTAGCTTTCCTTCTGAATACGGGTAAGACCACATCAGTCTGTGATTGTCATTTTGTGACGGGTCTCCAGTTGATATCAGACTTGTCACTGTGTTGCACGGGAATGCGCATCCTGTCTGAGTTAATTGCACCTGTGAACCAAGCTGATTTGTTTGGTTGTCCATTGTGATCCCTTTGTGTGTGTGTGTGTGTGTGTGTGTGTGTGTGTGTGTGCACGTTGAGTATGACAGCATGGATTCAGCTGTTTCTAAATGAACTCTTTGAGTTTTCTTGTTTTGAATTTTAGTAGTTTTGTCTCCATTTCAAACAGTTGGTTACACTGAAAGATGGAACTTGGTGGTAAAATGCGATCTGGACCGTATGAATGTTATATTGTTGATCACATGGATTGGTTAGATTGAGGAGTTTACAATGCAGAGTTGGCAGTTTGTCCTTAAATGCAGCAGAATCCCTGTATTTGTGGTGATTTCGCTGCTGCAGTATTTCTGCTCCCCTTTGGTTTTCATGCCTTGTTCCCTCTGGACCACAACATTGTTCCTTTCTTGGAGAATGTAGGACATCTCCGTAGGTCAGGTACAGCTAATTCACATGGTGTTCGGTCATATGGCAGAAGTATTGAACCTACTGTGCTTTTGCTTTATAAACAAAAAGATTATTCCTTTTAAGAAACATCCTGACCCGGTTCACTGCTGCAGCTGCTTCTTCTCGATATGTCAGACGGACTTTGCCGGCCGTTCACATTAAAGCTCTTAGAGAACTTAAAATATATCAGAAGTGGCAGGGTGGGAGTAATTGGTCTGATTCATAAGCCCATGTTGAGATCTCATAACAGTTTGAACTTCAGAGGAAGGACGGGGAAACATATGATAAGGGCTGCTTGCTCATTTTCCTTCTTATGAAGGTCATTGGATATAAATATGTTGGATATAACACAGTGTGTATTTCTGATTAATGACTTGCTTGTCTGCACTTGGCATGTTTTGTGTTTTGTTTAGATCTGCTTCCAAAGTGCCAGCGAATGAGAAGAAGGAACGGCCACTAAGCACCATGAGTGAGGCCTCTAACTACACGGGCGACCACGCTGCAAACTCCAGTAGCCCCGGAGGAAGAGTGAGTGACAAGCGTGCTTATAATTCATGTCTGTTAAGTTCAAATAATGGAAAAACAAGTGGATCATATTTTTATGGCTTAAAAAGTCTAAATGTTTCGTTTGTGTGTATCACGCACACTTTGCTTTTTGCTTCCAGCCCTCAAGACCTTCCAAAAAAATTCACAACTTTGGGAAGCGATCCAACTCCATCAGGAGGAATCCCAGTGCCACAGTTATCAAGAGAAACTGGCTTTATAAACAGGTGAGTGGGAGTGCATGGCTTCAGGTAATGTTTAGTCCAGAAAATCTGAAATTTAAAAGGACAGATCACAGTTTGATTTTTAGCAGAGTGTATAGAGATGGTAGGTTTTTTTTTTGTTTGTTTGTTTTTAAAGTATGTTCACCATTTTTGTTCAGACTGAAATGTTCCAACATGTCGATGTGATTTTTATGGAACACTGGTACAGACATTTATGGCCAGGTAAGAAAGAAAGAATTAAATAATTTTGGTTGTACCCCGACTTTTCATATTACACCACCCCGTCGATAATTTCTATGAAATGTCAAGAAATGTCAAGAAATTGATGAACGTGGAAAAATATGCTAAACAGCATGTTAGCTTTATGAGTCTGAGCTTGTGATTATGCTGACTTTAGCAGCATCTCTGATTTCTGCTGGACATAATTATTCATGGAGTGCTCTTAAAATGTCAACAGCAAAGGAAATTGTTGATTATACGAAGGTGATCATACAAAACACCACTGATTCTATTCCATGCTTACCTGCAAGTTGTTACACAGCAGCAGCAGTCTTAAGATGAGCACAAAGGAAGCTTTTTGATATCTTGTAGAATCTGAGCATTTCTTTGTGCATCTGTGTTTTGTTTTTTTTTTGTTTCTTTTTCCCCTGTGTCAGCCAGCAGGCTCAGTGTTTAAATACAAACCTCCCTAGTCACTTACTGAAGGGTAAAAAGGGGCCAGACCTGACACCCTTGTGCTTCCTAACTGGGAGTTTCATTTAGCGGTGACTGCAGGCGCCCAGCACAGTTTTGTGAACACATGATGGACTCCTTTGGTGTAGCTGCCAGCTGCTTTTTCTTTGGAAACCTCAATCAGGGTGACGTAGATCAAGCAAAAGACTCACAAATCTGCTACCCTGAATAAAAGCTGGATTTGCACTTTTATTTTCCTCCCTCATTGAAAACTGGAAGCTATTGAAGTCCTTGGCTGAAGGGAAGCTGGAGTCCTTCAGTTGGTCCGATAGGAAGAACAATGTGCAACAGTGATTGATGTGATAGTGAAAGCCTCCAGAGAGCAAGATTAGACAGAACTTTTGATAAAGTTTATTCATGAGCATGTTAAAAAAAAACAAGTGTTTAAAACCTTGATTATAGAGGAAAGGTGGTGGATGTTTAAAACTTGTTACATTTCAGATCTACCTCCTTTATGAACATACCGCACAGCATCTGGCATTTTGAATCTTTCTTGATACTAATGTTTTAAACATTCTGGTTTGTGGATGTGAATTTCCATTTCAAGTAAACTGCAGCCCACATGCCGTTTGACCATAATGACAGAGTTGTTAAGGTCCCTCCTCCTGCTTTTGTCTCCTGGTGGAGGCTACGATTAAGGACTCTGCTCAAGTTTTCCATTAAAGTAAACCGGAGAGTTAATACCCTTTACTTCACTCTTCATCCTTTTCAGGCAGCAGTATTAAAGGACTTTGAGTTGATACTGAAGAACAACTTAAGCAAAGGAAGTTTGTGTGTTGCATTGTCTTTATTTCATACCACAAATTAAATGTTCCCATCTTGGGCCAAAAATATCAAAATTTGAGAGTCAGAAATTTTGCAGTGCTGAGCGGATGACTTCCATAACCAGTCGTTATTTCGTTATGTCAACGGTTCAGTGAGGCATTTTGGATCATAATATGTTGGATAAAATATCCCCTTTTGCTCTGGTGTCTTTTCAGGACAGCACAGGGATGAAGCTATGGAAGAAGAGGTGGTTTGTCCTGTCTGACCTTTGCCTCTTTTACTACAGAGGTGAGTTCAGTCCTGTCATCTAATGGCATGTTTCATTAGTATAGCACCAGTTTTCCATTAGTAGTTCAAGTGCTGTTGTGACCTTCAGAACCACAAGCGCTGCTTTCTCTGATCATTATTATATCTGGGTTCCTGTGATGAAGAACATGTCAGGACCAAGTGGGAAGACTTATTAGGGTGAAAAAGCTTGCAGCATCACTTTTGTTTCCAAGCAAAGCCAGGTCCTTACACAAGAATTGGATGCAGAGTTGAGGGTTAAAGCAAACCAGCAAATGGGATTTCACGCTAATGTTTAGTCATGATGAAACCGAATGAAACAAATTTATTGAATGATGCCCTTCTCATGCAAGTCACGCCATCACTCATGTTTTTACATGATAGGAGTCCCAAAGCAGTGTAAATGTTTTACAGTCAGTTATAGCTCGCTGTTGTGTAGTAAAAAGAAAAAAATATATTGCACATACTGATGCAACTTAATTTGTGTTCCATCCTCTCTCATGTTGGACTGATGCTCAGATCTAACATTGAAACACCTGTTTGGAGAATGTTTGAGAACTTTCTTACTGAAAAAAATGATGTAGGGAATCGGTGAGGCTAAGCGTCAACTAGGTCTACTGTTAAAAAGTGTGAGAAAATATAAGTCGCACCTTGTACAAGGCTCCATTTCCCGGTGCCACCACTTTATGCAGATACAGTCATCATTTCTGCTGATCGGGATGACATCCAGTCTGTGTTATTTCTGGTGTCTGCCATTCCAGTCGCCTTCTTTCCGCCCACTGACTGACAAAAGCCACAGACAGCAGCAGACCAAAAGGCTTTATCCAGATGGATATGTTGATATATTGTATCCTTCAGCAGAGTGGGCAGAGAGGTCATGAACTCTGCTGCCTCATCTGAACACATCCGTTATCTGCTGTAATTATCACACTCTTTCTGTGCACCAGGATATCCCATGATGTTGCTTACATTCTGTGACTGTTCTGCTGAAGCCTCTGTCTTGTTGTTTTGTTGTTTTTTTTTAAAAGAAAGGAGCAGAGACATCAGAGCCCACTTGGTTGCAGACAGGTGACACTGCCAAAAATCAATCCATCAATCCTTTAGACTTCAGTAAAGGGAGGCAGGGTTCTAACAGAGTAAACAGCTCGACTTCAGATGTGTTTGGGAATGTCCAGAATGCTGCTACCACACATTCCCCCAAATGTTCTGATATTTGATATTGAGCCTTATTCTCGATGAGCTTTATTCATCCCAGACACTACCAATATGTGTTAAGAGACTTTGGCTTCAACATAATAGCTCTGAGTAACACACACGCAAACCTGCACATAAACCAGACAAAGTGAATGCACATATGGGATTGCAGCCGTCATTGTTTTGTTTTCCTGCACTGTTTTGGATAAGCAGTACAGTTTGCTTTTATGGAATTTGGAGAGTAAGCTACTCTGCTTAAACTTGGGACTCAACCTAATCCCCCCCATGTGGAGAGTGCACCATTGTCAATGTGGAACCCTGTCTGTTAACTTAATGAGGATTAGAGCAGCCTAGCTGCATACGACATTGAATCAGTGCTCATCTTTTCCAGTGATTTGACTGAGTATCCCATACTTATCTGACTGAAACACGTTCCAGTTTTTCCCCTCACAGTCCAGTATTTAAAAGTTGACTGTAGTATCACGAACAATATAATAATATATTGTGCTTTGTTTTGTTTTTTTCCTTCGCAGATGAAAAAGAGGAGGGGATACTTGGCAGTATCCTCCTACCAAGCTTTCATGTATCCATGTTGTCTGTGGATGATCACATTAACAGAAAATATGCCTTCAAGGTCAGTGCATGTTTTCATTCCTATCAGACTTTGTTAGGCTGTATGTTCTTTGGTTTAGTACACTTAAACACAGAAAAGAGAGGAACTAGTTTGCTAATGATGAAAAATTCTAAAAATGAAAAACTCTTAGATAAGGCCATGAATGCTGAATGTACAAGTCTCCCTGAAGGTACATTTGATCACTGGTATAAAGTTATAAAGACGCGTGTTGCAGTGGTTCCTGCAGTGTTTGTTTTCTTATGTAAATCAGCTTCTAGGATTTCGTTCCTTTGAACGTGCTTTGTTGTTGCCTTAGAAGTTTCAGTTAATTGACAAAGTAAGGTGTTTATTAAAATGCTACCTTCAGATTGCTAATGCTAAAGGAGTAAAGCATGTTTCATATTTCTACACGGACTACTGCCAGTGGTGAGGTAGTACCACAGTACTATGATACTATTAGTTGACTCAGAGGATCCAAGTTCCAGGGCAATGGACTTATTATATGAGATCACAGTGGTGTGTAAAAGATTTGACTGTGGGTTCTTCATAAACCCAAAGAGACAACAAAGTTGTCCTGCCAAGCACAGCCAAGCACAGACGCCCAGGAGTCTGCTCAAGGTCTCTCCAACCACACAGCCCACTGCTTTTCCAACTTAGACTCAGGCTGAAAAAGAAAAAAAGAAAAAAAAAGACTGGGAGACGAGAAAAGCATGAGAGCAGGACACAACCTCTTCAGTTCAGTGATTCACTTAGAAATGGGATGACCTTTTGACTTTATATTTTTCATTCTTAACTTTTCCTGTCTCTTGTTGTGGCCAAAGGTTATTTCAGTAAGTGTCATTTCTCAATATTATTGTGAAGTTATTCGTGTTGTGTGTTTTTTTTTTTTAAACATTGGTAAACCGGATATTGAGGTTGTTCACTAAACACTCTTTCTCTTTCTGTGTTTTGATTTTAACAATATATCTGTTTGTTCACCACGAGGGAACAAAGAGAGAACTGGCAATGTTTGCCATTCAGTGCACTGCATGGTAAGTATTGTGGCAGATTTCATTTCCTGACTTAGTAGTATGCATGACTTAATTATGACTAAACCTCAGAAATCCTGATCAGCTGTTTGTCTTCTCTCTTTCAGGTGACTGTGCAGATAACTCTTCCTGTCTTTGATCCTGTCTACTGTCAAAACAGGCAACACATCCCAACATGAGGACATACTATTTTTGCACAGACACAGCCAAAGAGATGGAATCTTGGATGAAAGTAATGACAGATGCTGCACTCGTGCAGTCAGACCCAGTCAAAAGGTTTGTGAGAGCTTCGCCAATAAAGTCATGTTTGCTGAGTGGGTTGAGTCTTTTTTTTTTTGGGGGGGGGGGGTTGAAAAAGTCATTTGAGGACAGCACTTATAACTAGTACTAACAACTGTGCATCACGTGGTTCATTTCTCGACTCTCTTTTCTGTTTTTCTGCATTTGTGCTAGAAGAGAGCACTTTTAAATTCCCTGCTAAGCCTGTTAAGTTCTTTGGCAACAGTTCAACACCCACTTTTGACATCTCTGGTCTCTGGGTTTGTTGAAGAAGCTACGATGTTCTTTCATGTTATGTAACTGTTTCTAGCGCTAAAGTTTATTACAGAGTAACATACACAAGATTGTGGGTGCATTGTGAATGCATGGTGCAGGTGGTTAAAGGGATGATGTGCACAGCTGCGCTGGCTGATCAGGATCACTGACTCATCAGGACAGGGTTTTTTTCCCTTCTTTTTTAAGCTATGTTAAATATCTGCCATTTGGCAGCCTGCCTATCTAATGCCCTGCTTTTACATGGGCGAGCAGAAGCGTAATGGTAACGAGCAGTGTAATTACACAGAGCAGTAGTGCCTGAAATCCTCTGAAAGTCTCTGCTAAATGGGACCCTGTGGTTTTGCTATAAGATTATCTCATATATCCACACAATATTGATCAGAACAAAAAGATAGTGTAATTTCATCTTTTTCACTGATTTCATCATTTGATTTGTAGTTCTATGACTGAATGCTCAGAGACTTTAAATGTGTGCTTTGCTGGGTTGGTGGAGGCACAGAAAGATGGAGAAGCCATTAAGTGACTAGTGGTGCTATTTGAAACTATACAAGTGGAAACTCTGAAGGAATGCCTTTTCTGCAGCCCTCTTATTGCTAACCCAGTGAGCCATGCTGCGGAGGGGAATTTGCCAAACTTTGAAGTTGTGACCTTGTGTCTGTCTAAGGTCAAGGAATAGTGGCATCTATTACCTCTGGATACCTCTCTAGGGACCACGGAGTGGTATGCAGGTTTTCTAGAGAGGAGGCAAAAGAGAGCAGCAAATAGATTGCTGGGGTCTGAGCACCACTTCTGAGAACTGTCTCAGCTGAGGTATTGTTTTACTGGAGATATCTGATTTCCTTTTACACGCTTGGCCTTCTCTGGCAGCTGGAAGAAGCATTGTGCACTCTGCTTATTTAGTTTGAAATGTGGGGTTGTTTCAAAGCTCCCCCTTTTAGCTGAATTCACAAAGGTAGCACATTAGTTTTGTAGTATATTTGATCCACACTTACAAGTAATTAGTTGGACAAGAATCATTCCACTGAGCTTTATAGATGTTCTGGCAATGGTTAATCACCTTAAAGATCATTAGCCTATTGTCTAAGATTGTACCACATGAACAACAAATGGAAGAAAAGAAGCCTGCCACCACCCAGGCAAGATAAACAACCTGGTTTTTGAGCTGCTGTCAGACTAGGCTAAATTCAAAAAAGTACAAACATAAAAGAAGACCAAGCCAAATACTATCTTGAGTCTGCTTTATGGATCCATTAAAAAAAAAAAAAACTAACTAAAAGAGCATTTTAAGCATCAGCACCTACTTAAGGCCTCATTTTATTCATATCAACAAGCAGTTTGTGCAGTTTAATACAGGATGAAGATAACAGTGGTTTCAGAGAGGTTGTAAAAAGATTAGAAAGGCAGGTAAAACAAAACACACCACTCTTTCAGATGCAGTCTTTAGATTTCACCTGAACACCAGGGCTTCCTAAGTCTGGATAATCCACAATGTTTATTGAAAAAGTTAGAGGTCCAGAGAAGAGGTTATTTGGGATCTCAAACACTGGGATCTCTTATTTAACTTCAAAAAGTAAGAGGAGTGGAGCAGTATTTCACCATTTCATTCAGTGAAGAAACAAACAAAATGAAAAAAACAACTAGACCAACTAGAGAGTGACAGAGTCAGCCATGCTTTCATTCAGTACAACAGCACTTCCCCTCATTTGAATTCAAGCTTCCAATTTAGTCTAATGTAATTTGGATTTTTTTTTTTTTACTGGGCTGTTGCATTTTAGCTGAAGGGCCTATGGGCACTTTCTCACCCACTGAGCTGAACCAGTGCCCTTTATCTATGTTCTTTACTGCCTTTAGATTGTAGCTCTTCTAGTAGATTTTTCTTGTAATTATTCAAAGGCTGAACCTTGCTGTCTCTTTCAGGTTGGACAAGCTAAAAGTGGAGCAGTGTGGACCTCAAGAGATCAACCATGTGGCCAACCACAGAACAGAAACCGAAATCCAGAACAATGAACGCAACCGTGAGGTCGACCGCGAGCATGCAGCAGTCTCCTCCATCACAGAAGAAGAGGAGAGGAAGCAGCGAGATGCCGAACGCTATGGCTTCCAGAAGGATGGGGCTGAGCGTGAACGTCCACTCACCAAAATAAACAGTATTAAACTGCAGCCAGCCCAGGCAGCAGCCATTAAAGCTAATGTGACCTCGCCGCAGCCTCAGACTGAGGTTGACAGACCACACCATAGCCCCCAAGTTAATGGATCTGGAGAGCAGCGTCCAGCTAATGGAACTGGAGTCCCTCCTCAGCAAAGTTCCCCACATGAGCCGGATCGCAGTCTGAGTAGGACCAGCTCGATGCATCAGCTGGAACAGTGGGTTCGCACACAGAGAGGACGTAACCAGGACGATGATACCAGAAGGTTGGTATTTAACATGTACACAAAAAAAATCTTGAAATAATACTGCATGAGAAGAAAAATTATGTTAGTTGAATGGCACTATAATCCAGTAGTGCTCAGTAGTTATGACTATTGATGAGATTTTGTTAAAATCCGTACTACTGCCTTTTCCAAGGTTGTGTGGGACAAGTAGGCCTATACGTGGATTAGGTGTTTCTTGCTACTTTAGCAGCAACTTTCACTGCTATGAGTTTACTTCAGTGTTTTGGATTGTGCAGCTGTCAAAAAAAGGGACAATTTTGATGAAAGGAATAAGCTTGAAGACACTGGCTTGACTTGATCCCTGATGTTCACAAATGGCATAAATGCAGATTCTGATTTATCAGGTCTTCTTTATAAAAGTGTTGTTTTAAGCAAGAGAACACTTTATTATCATCAGGCTTGTATTCATGTTTGACACAGCTATGCCTCATTTTTTGATGATATATTTTTTTTAACAAATGAACATACACATCTGCTTTAGACAAGGCTTGAATTTAAAGGGTACCTTGGGTAAAACGAAAAAAAAAGGCCTCAGTCATTATTTTTTTATTGGTCCTCTGCGATAAACATTTAATTTTCTCTCCATTAATCTCTTTCAGCTCCTTTTGTCATGACATGCGTGTTCTCTTGATTATGTGTAGTTTATATGCAGTCACAAGCCTTTATTGTAATGCTGCTATACTGGGATTTAAAGACCAGTGAGTGTTCTAGCTCGGATCTGTCGGGGAGTCTTATTATTAATCTCTCTCTGTACTGACGTTGAACCCACTGAGGAGCTGGCACTTCTTAAAGGCTTGCTGTCGATAGTTAACGTCTAATTTGTTTCTGAGTAGGGATCTTGCTTTGTGAATGAGAATTACGCACACATGCGTACCCTTGGTTGATACTTAAATTAATATGGTACTCAACATGAAGTGCTTTGCAGCTACAAAGTTATATTTAAAGTCAAACCAACAAATGAACCATTTCTTTAAAGATTCATAACATGACACTGCTTTGATAGCTTCTAATTGGAATGTTTTTGATTGGTTATATTCAAAATAAAAGAAATCCAAAGAGATTTCTTTTTGTATAAACAACTTGTTGCTTACTTTGAATCTGACGGAGCCTAAAACAACTTTGATCTGTCTTGTGTATGAAATGTATGAACTTAATACTTATTAAGAAATAGCTAAATTCTGTAATAAGAGAACTGAATTATCAAATTGTTATACCATCCTTTATATTCTTTTAAGCATTATGGCAATGTCCTAAAAATGTATATATATATGTTACCAAACTACATGCAAAATTGTCTGTGCAGCTCATCTGCTATATTGCAAATGATTAAATTATCAGTTTTTTTTTCTTTTCCTCCAGCATCACATCATACCAGACGCTGCCTAGAAATATGCCAAGCCATCGGGTTCCCTACATGCCTCATTATGGAGATGGCTACTGCAGTATGCCCAGAAACAGCATTGCGCAGCGGGACAGCATTTGCAGCATTTCCCCATCAGTTTATGACCAGGCCATGGGTCCCTCACTGGTTGAGAAACGCCGCTCCATGCGTGATGACACCATGTGGCAGTTGTATGAGTGGCAGCAAAGACAGGCCTACACCAGACAGTCAGGGCTGTACAGCAACATGGCCAGTCCCAAAACCATGATCAACCTGTCAGAGCATGCTGCACCAAGCCACTCCATCCCTCCCTCGCCTTCCCACGGCTCCCTGTCGATGTATGGAGGCTATTCTCCAATGCGATCTTACAACATGGGCAATGCTCGCTCAGAGATTTCCTCTCCCGTCTACCGAAGAGACATGAGTGTTGACAGACGGCAGAGGCCACCAGTCAATAAGGTCGGCTGAGGCATGCATAGATAACTGTTCAGTTCACCTTCACCTTCACAATAACAAACATAGCATACTGTGCAAAAGTCTTGAGTCACCCCTCATTTCTTGATATTTTGATTCCCTGGAGCCAGATTCTCTTGTCATTATTTTTTAAAGTGGTCTTAAGTAATAATTCTCCAGGCTTTCTGAAAGTCGATCTGTTTTTCTTTGCACATTGGCTGCTTTTTCACTCATTTGCAGTCCAGTCCTGAGAGATGCATCTGGTCCTTAAGCTAATTTGTCTACTGTTCATTGAAGCCTCATCAGAAATGGTCTCAGTGGCTGTCACAAAGCCATTCTTAAGGGAGAAAAAGCCAAGAGTATACCAAGAACTGGACTGAAAATCAGTGGCACAGGTTTTATTGAGTGATGAATCCAAATTTTCTCTAATAATTGTCAGTATGGAGGAGGTCAGGAGAGAGGAACAATAGTGGAGACTGGTTTGGGGCTGCATTTCAGCCAGCGGATTTTGATCCACCATGTAATACCAGGAAAGGCATCTGATTGGCAATGGCTTCATTTTTCAGCATGAAAAATGATCCCAAACACAATGCTAATGCAGTAAAAGCATACCCGGATAGACAAATCACACAATAGAACACTGTTAGTCATGGATTGGCCTCCACAGAGCCCAGATATCAATGTTATTGAAGGAGTGTGGGATCATCTTGACAGAGAACAGAACAAAAGGCAGCCAACATCCAAAGGAGAGCAATATTCCTGAACAACTGCTTTAAAGAAATGACAAGGAAGCTGCCAACAAGTTCGGGCTGTGTTAAAGGATAAAGGTAGACATACCAAATATTGACTGTTGAGCTTTTTAGAATTGTACAAACTCTTATTTTTGCCTTCTATACTGTATTTCCATTCATGTTGCATGTGTTAAATAATCGTTAATAAATCGTTGCACCTATTTCCCATTTTCTCATCAAAACATAAACAAATGAGGTGGTGCTCAAGACTTTGAATAGTACTTCAAGTCCCAAAGGTTAAAAATGAATTCATACGTTTCAGTGCTTTCAGCAGCACAAACAAAATTACATTCAGCTTGGAGTGTATTTATAATGACAACAATATGAAATAGATATCTCCATACAAAAATATGTTTCTTTGCACCTGGGTGAATCCTGTGGCTCTCACTGATTATTATATTAAAAATTAAAGATGACCGGCGTATTTGGTAGTAATTCTCTGTGTCCTGCAGTACGCCTACCCACCTGATAGGAGGTCTATGCCTGCAGGGATCCCAATCCAGACTATCACTGCCCAATCTCTACAAGGCAAAACAGTAAGTCTTCATCTGTGTCAGTCTTCTAACTACCCAGATTTATATCACTGTGCTATTCAGGTGAGATACTTCATGCTTGATTTCTATACAATTATGCAATTTGGGATTAACTTTACTCTTTAAGGACAATGGTATTTTTCATGATACCACCTATACTCCTCTTCTCCCTCTTTCTGTCCTTCATTTCCCTTCAAGACATTGTGACAGAACTTTGTGAGACAGATTTAGGCAGAACTCAGATGTATGTTCCAAGTGGTAGGATTTAGGGTGTGTTCACTTCAGGAGCTCCTTAGACTTCCTTTACATCAGTGCAGACTTAAAAACTCTGTCACTCAAACTCTCTAAGCCAGGATCAGGAATTTATGTCAGAGCTGAACACAGTTCTCTGTCCTCATTGAGCTGGTAAAGTGTGAAGTGGGTTCTGTAATAAATGCCAACTGTTCTGCTGTTTTGAGTGGACATAAAATAATTTGCATGCTGCTAACTAATATGGTGCATGAAAACTCAAGACTGGAATACAGCAACTGTTCACCTGATCCTGGTACCTCTAAATCTCCTATCCTGGTGTGCTCTTTCTCCTTTCTTCTCACCCCACCCCCACTCCTCCCCGCCCTCGCGGTGTGTCCCTGATTCATTGTGGCGATGGATGCCCCCCTCCTCCTCCATACCCCCTTGCAGCCTGAGGAACTGACTTTGCTGCTGATAAAGCTGCGTCGGCAGCAGGCAGAGCTAAACAGTATCCGGGAGCACACTGTAGCACAGCTTATGCAACTAAACATGGATGGCGACAACCCAAAGGTCAGGCCCCCAGAGACATCTCTGCAGGCGTGTATGTTAGCATGTGGTGTGTATGCCATCTTTATCCACTTCCATTATCCATCTCGATCCAGAGGATTTGTTTGGTCTTCACACATGGCTGATCTAAGGAGAAAGGAACTACTTTAGGCATTTTCTCCAAAAATGACTATGCTTTGTCTTCATCGTTTTCATGGACCACCTACCTTCTTATCAGTTTTTCCCAAAATGTCTGGGAATAAAACTGTTGTCTTCCATTTTCAAAATTATTTTACAACCAGCATCTGACTTAATTCAGTTTGTCAGATAATTAGATTTGAGCCATTTTAGCAGTGCAGGCAGTTGATCGAGTCATTTATGCCCCTAAAGGATCCAGACAGATGTTATCCACAGATGAAACTTAAAGCCATTGGCGCGCTTAAAGAGTGACCGACTAATGAGGCTAAGGCCATTGGCATACGTAAAAGTTAATTCAGGATTTTGGGGCTTTAAGTCGCCAGAATTAATGCCAGACTGCAGATTTTACTGATGTAGGTCAACCAGACCTGTTGAAGATTTGTAATTTTTTGTGTTCTGTATTCACTACTATGCATTTAATTTGTTGCCTTGCTTCATCAGTTTTGGTTTGTGTCGGGATGCTCACACCACATTGTGTGTTAGTTTGACTTGCCATTGTCTTTGTGTTTTGCCTGCATTTGGTCAGCACTAGTCCTGCAGTGTACTCATTCTGTTACCTTCTGAAGTACACCTGGTACCTGACCTGTTTTCTTCTTCCTTGACTGGTCCTGCTTTCCTTTCTCTTGGGTTATCTTTGGGTACCTGACATGCTCGTGTGACTGTGTAAGTGAGCGAGAGAGACAGAGAGAGCATGAGTGAAAGAATGTGACTTACTTTTTCTTTTGTCTCACTCTCCCATTGCCTTTTCTTTACTCTCTTTTGCTGCTGCTGATAGAACGACATTCTCTCTCATCACCTCCAAAGGAACCTCATGTATTTGGACAATCAGGTGGGGTAATGCATGAATGCATGCCCTGTCTTCTCCTGTCATGAACTGAACTCATTTGATGCCTCTGCTGTTACTGTATCAATCCCTGCTGTCTGCGGCTGTTTTAGTGATTTCCTGTCCCTTTGCCAGGCTAACTTGTTATCATTTATTGCTATTTTGTTTGGGGAGAAGGTCAGACCATGAATCAGTGTTACATGCCACAGTATTTTTAGCTCAGGCTACTTCATTTACTCATAATTCTGAATTTATGGTCTAAACTCACTGTCAGCCACTCTTAACTGAATAACTGTTTATGACAATGGATAGTCTTTATTTCTGCCCTATAAAGAACACATAAAGATGCAGGTATCATATTGAACTTGTAAGTTGCAAAGGAATTTTAAGACTTCATCTCCTTTTTTTATTGCTCTGAAGTGCTTTATGAGTTTTAATTGCTCTGTATATAGCACACAAAGGCCCAGTAAGACCTTTCTAATAATAATTATTATAGCAAAGCGAGCCTTAGTTTTGTATAACCACTGAGAAATATGTAATTTCTTTCTTCACTTGGACGGATGAGTCTTAGCATTTGATATCTCTTGTACCTCTCACAAACGTGGCTCCTTTTACATTACAGTATATCAACAATTAATGGGAATTTTCCTCTGCTAATAAAAATGCACCTCAGAGCTTTGTACTTCCTTGTCTTCCTACTCCTAAGCGTCTTCTGTTGCTGTTAACCATCCCTGTCGTCTCTGGATGCTCATGTTTCTGTGTGAGTCTGCCTCGTCAGAGAGAGCGCGCGAGTGTGGTGTAATCACACTGTGGGTGTTGTCTCAGAAATGAAAAACTGCTGTAAACTTTCTGACACTTGCTATATTGCTCCTCTCCACACTGGACTAGATGAAGGAAAATGAACCTTTAATCGTCATGACTCACACTTTGATTGAGAACTCTGCCCCAAGGCCTCAACTTTACCAGCAAGTAAGGCCAGCCTAAGGCTTTGCTCCACCTCATCCTCACCAGTCGCTGTTGTTCTTTTGGTCTGTTTTGCTAATGCTCCTCCTTCGATGTCCAAGTCCTCACGGCATCTTGAGACTGGTCTCCCTGTATCGTTTTGTATTGCCAGCACCTCTTCATCCATTGCTTCTGACTGTTCTCTTATAATGAGAAGTCATGCTCATGCAGGCATGACTTTTGAGAGTAGCAGAATGTATGAATGCTCCACTGTTGAGTTAAATCTCCTCTTAACTGTGGTGTCAATTTTTTTTTCTTTCAATAATCCTGCGCAGAATGTGCTCCCTCTCATTAGCTGAGCCACCTGAATTTGGCAAGAGGACTCTAATTAATGTGACTTAATTAGGTGTTGCCAGTCTTATTGCTTGTCAGTCCAGTTTATTACTAAATAATTAATGTTTTTGTAAAAAACTGAGAGAAACAGAAGACTGTTTTTACAGCATCATTAAAGTAAAATAACACAACTAGATTTTCATGTTTATCACTTAGGATGCATGAATATTTTTGCTGTAGTTGAAGAGATAAAGTATGCACACTATCTCAGTGTCCCATTTATAATTTATGCTGAGCCTGCTTTTTTATTTGCATCCTTTGCTAGTTAGCCAAACATTTTTCAGATGTAAGGATTAGTTTAATACCTGATGCACCAGAGCTTCAATCAATGAATAGACTCTATATTTAAAGTTCTGGGGTGGCATACTGATGAAGCCGAGGCCTCATTTTTTTTTTTTTTTTTAGATTAAGTCTTATTTATCTGTCTTCATTCCTTCCCCTTCACCCCCAGTTGGCATTCTGCTGATGGAAAAGATAAAGGGGCCGGCTTGTGTGTGCCGATGGCTATGACATCACATTGCCACTTTTGTGACGCCCCTCAAGGTGTAAAAGTGCTGCTGAAAACTGCCCTCATCACCTCGTCACCCATTCACTAGCATACCGGCTCTACAACAGCTGCATTCCCACCTGCTCAGCTGCCAGAAATCTGTCTTCCTTCTCCTCCTCCTCCTGCTCCCCATGTCACTTGTTTATTAGTCCACACCACACAAAACCACAGTGAAGCTCTTCAAGCTGTGGGAGAGTCTGCATGTTCTGTGTGGAATGCTATGTGGTTCTTCAGCCCCACCTGCTTTAGCTTTACTATGTTCAACTGCGATAAAAGGTGTTTGTGAGAGTGCAGGAGTGGATGTTAAATGTGGGATGCTGTAGAGTCTTAAAGTATTTAGACAGTGAGTCACTTTTTTGTTGTTTTGCTATTTGTGGCACATTTGATTTGACATTAAATCATGTCTTTGAGGTTCAAGTGCTGATTTTATTTTTTTATTATTATTTATTTATTTTGGAGTGCAGGGTGCTGAACCCAAACCCTTTCAATCGTATCAACCGAGGATTTTTTTTTTTTCTTTTAGGGCCTGACAAGTATTTTATCTGATATGTGATATTCTTCTTTTGATGAAGACCAGGCTGAAAGCAAACCCCCAAAACGAGCAGTAAAGGAAATGGCTGCAGTTGAGTTCTGGCAGAGTGTCACAAGAGATTAAAAATAATATCATCTGCTTCTGTAGGTTGTACACTTTCCAGGAAGTGAGTTTAATCTTACACTTGGCACTTTGACCCTATAGTCATTATGTCATTTCATATCAAATGTGGCTACAAACACAAAATAACACAGAAATATGTCACTGTCCAGATGTTTGTGGTGTGTACTTGTATTACTATAGGTTTAGCAGAGTGATATGTTGACTTTCTGGAAACATGGGATCCAATGCAGCTGAAGTGATTTCCTCTGTCTGAGAAGTAGCTGAACGATATCAGGTGGAAATAAGGATGACTTTTTTTTTGGGGGGGGGGGCTAAACATTGATGTTGTAATAGTATAAACTAATGTAGAAATGACAACAGTACCAGTGGACTTTGACTTAACCCAACTCACACATGCACACACAGTCTTTCAACTAATTAACCACAGATCATGCTGTAGAAAACACAATTGGAGGACAGAGTGAAGTAAGCAAGATTGCTTTGTGTGCATTTTCCGTAAAACCATTTCGCTGATGGAGACAATGACTGCGCATGCCGAAACACGAGGCAGAAGAATCAACAGCAGAGACTGTGTTTAGACTGGCTGATCTCCCACTGCTGGTTTGGTAATGCAGATTGTCTGATTTAGTGAAATATGAGTTCCTTGTGAAGGATAAATCCCACAGCTCAGTGAGAGAGCTTGGTCTTGACACTGCATTAGATCTCCAGATTCTAATGTGTATGCACAGATTTAGTGCCCCTGTCTAATGCTGTGTCTTTCTCAACAGATGAGTCCAGAGGACTACAGGGAACAAGCCTACACATGTATGCCAGAAGAAGTGGACACTGATGTAAGCTTAGTGTTGCAGACTTGTATGACATAATGTTCTGTTTAACTGTACACAGTGGGTTGTGACTCTCTATTGGTTTCTCTTCAGACTAAACTTAGCCAGTTGTGTGAGCAGGACAAAGTGGTGATGATACAGGAGGACAAACTGCAGCAGCTGTACAGAGAGAAGGTGACTAATGTGGCACATTTCTCATCATTCTCACACAAAATATTGTTTAAAAATGCTTTTGAAGATGTGGGGAAAAATGTGGGGAAAAAATGTAAACCTGAAGAAATATGCAGTTTAAACTAAGGGCAAACTGTGTATTTAACTCGACTGTGAGTTAAGTTTGTAAGCATGAAACAGAGCAAGACAGGAAAAAACAAACTGAGAAGTCTCGTTATGATGCTTAACTGTAGGTTGTAAGTACAGCTACTATCATTAGTCTGGTTTGCATCGCTTTGCAATATAGCATAGCATATCTCACTGACCACAGACTGCTTTGTGTTAGTAGTTGCTATGCAGTGATGGTAGGTATATAGATTATGTCAACTGTAGCATAATTTGTAGTCAGTTTTGAGTTACAGTTGTGCCCTTGGAACTGGGGATAAGACAAATAAGTAGTTTGAAATTTGTGACTATTTTTGACATTTTAAAAACTGTACATCCTCTTGATTAGTGCCCAAACAGCTATATAAAAAAAAAAAGAAGTCATGGGTAGGAAAATTTAAAAAAAAAAAAAAACTACTACAGTTCTAAATAATCAGTTATGACTTCCTAAAGTGTTAATAATGACGAACTCTTGTGCTATATGTGTATTTGACATGATACCTGTCACTTCAGCATACTCTGGAGACAGCACTTCTGTCAGCTAGCCAGGAGATAGAGTTGGGCTCCGACAACCCGGCTGCCATGCAGAGCGTCATCCAGCAGAGAGACTTGCTGCAGAGCGGCCTCCTCAGCACTTGCAGAGAGGTGTCCAGAGTTAGTGCTGTGAGTCATACAGTGCATTCACGCACACTGGACAGCGAGACCCTCGTTTTTCAAGAGTATTAATGAGACAATGGTTTGTCGTCTTGTTTGTTTTGATCATTGTCATTTCCACCCGCACCAGGAATTGGAGCGGTTATGGAGGGAATATGACAGGATGGAAGGAGATGTGACTCTGGCTAAGAACAACCTGCTGGAGCAGCTCGAAGCACTGGGAAGCCCGCAGGTAGGAAGATTTTTGAGAATGAATCTGCACGATTTCTCTCTAACTCTTGACTTGACATTAAGGGTTGTGACACTATGCTGATACTGACTGCAGCCACTATATTGAAAAATGAAAAACTGAAATATCACGTTAGACAGACGCATATGATAATATGAAACAGTCCAGCTCTGGCTGCAGGCTCTAGGATTGCAGACTCACTATCTAGTTTGTCCTGGCTAAACCTTTCAGTAAGTACTATACTTACTCTGCTCATCTACATATTTTATAGCTGACTAAAGTAAGATGACCGCTGATAACAGCATTCACTTTTCTGTCACTGCGGCCAAATTCTCTGACTTGCTTCCCACACTGAACCCGTTTAGTTAGACTGAGTCACTCACACAGAGGAGTTCGGCTGTTGCTATGCTGTTAAATGAAGCACTGGAGATGGGTGAACTGTTGGGGACTTGATTCTTAATTTAATTACCGATTTGGCAAAAGAGGACATCTCACACTTCTCTGGGCTAGAGGTATCACAGGTGTGTTTACAGAAATGCTCTTGGTCTGATTGCTTCACTGCAGTTTGGGGCTCTGGTTTAGCATCACGATTCTGCCTGATAGCATTGCTTGAGGAGGCATGTTTTCAGTAGATTTCACAATATCATTATTGTGACTTCTTTTGCGTACAGTAATGGTATAGTGAACATCTGATACTGTGGCTTACCTGCTTGGCATACTTGCAGGGACTTACGGTGCAGAGCTGCAGAGAAATCTGTATACCTACTCAACCTTTTACAGACATTTTTTGGACTTTAAGAGAAAAGTATGGAGAGAAGTAAAGTGGAGATCAAAGCAACATAGGGGTTGATTGATGACTGTAGCGAGGATAGAACAGGTCTTAATTAAGTTTGTCTTTTATCTTTTCTTTCATCAAGTAAGAGGCGGAAAGAAAATTGTTCCAGAAGTTATTCTCAGTTTTTAGCCTGAGTAATGATAATTCAGAGTAGAGAAGTCAGAGGGCCAGCAGGGAGTCTGGACATCCTCTTCTTAAGTCCACTTCACAACGACCAACCAGGCAACAGCAAAGGGGGAGATAATTACATGTCCTTTTCTCTTGCTCTTCTTCCCCTTTTCCAATCTAAAGTATAACCCTCATCTCTCCTCTGATTATTATGTTCTGAGGCTAGTATCTCTCACAGACAGTAGAAGTCTGATCAAATCTGTGTCTCCACTGACTGCACATCTTAGCAAATACATAAATTAACCCTTTTACTGTTCTTTTACACTTCCGTCATGTTCATTTTCTTTCTGCACCTTGCTCTGTACCTTGAGTGTTAATTTTATTTGGCAGAGAACTCCACCTTAGATCTCAATCTGCGGGTAATGTTTGGTGACGCGCATCTGTTTTCTGTCCACACCCAGACGGAACCACCCAGCCAGCAGCACGTCCGCATCCAGAAGGAGCTGTGGAGGATTCAAGATGTGATGGAGGGCCTGAATAAACACAAAGCCCAGAGAAATACTCTTGATGGGATGAGTTTCTATGGGCCCAAAGCCAACTTCAGTAAGCACAAAAATGAGGTGAGGCACCGCTGATAGAAAAAGAAAACAGAGCGCCTGGTCTTACAGTGTGCTGCAACAATAAGGCTTTTTTTTTTTCAAGTTGAGTTGAGCAGCAGAAAAATGATCAACATGGTAACCATTTAACTCTTTAAATCTTATATCAACATTTACTGGGTACAACTTCTCAAATGTGAGGAAGTGTTTGCTTTCTTTTTCTGTCTAAAGCCTCAAAAACAGGCCTAGAAACTGGTTAGCGACCATCTGGCAACTAACGGTCATAAGAGGAAAAAAGCGTATTTCCTGACTAGCCATGAGTGGTTGCTGGCAGTTGCTGTGAATTTGATCGCTAAAGCCCCAGTCAAACAGGCCTAGTCAGTGACCCACTGGCAACCGCGGGTCTGTAGGCCTGTGGAATTGAGGCCTAACTTAAATATCTCTAGGTTGATGTGAGCTTAAGGGTATTTTTTCACCTGTTATGGAATCAATTGACAGGGAAAATCTATGTGGAGATTATCATCTCCAAATGCAGCTGTGAAGATGATAATCAACAATCTGAGGGCTTGAACTGCCAGCTCTGCTCATAGATAGTGTGAGCAGTTGTTTCTGGAGGAATATGTCAGTCAAGCTGTAACAGCATCTGGAGCACTCTCTCTGGCTAATCAGCTGTTGAGCCCATCCAGTGGCCCAGAGTTACTCTATACCAGATGACTGTTGCCCTGAGCCTGTGTGGTGGCACCATGTGTCACCTTGCTTCCTGTGCTGTCGTACCCAATGTAATCCCCAGGAGGAGGACTCTGTACCCCCACGGCCACCCCTACCCCAGTCCTACGAGCCCAACCCTCCCACCGTGCCCCCTATGCCGTCTCATGCCGGCGTGCGCCCTTCATCACTCCACAAGCCAGAGGACAGGAAGGCCAATCACAGGAATAGCACACACAGCGTAAGCCTGTTGACCACTTGGTTGACCCTGCCCTCAGCTGTATCACCCCATGTCCATGCTGATGAGTTCCGCTGTCATTTCCATAAATATTTCATGTCATTTTTGGATTGTTTTCCATTTGTTCCGGTCATCATGCTGCATAATTTACTTTTAATTTAGTTGGTTGAAGTCCAGCTTGTGTATTTTTTGTTGCTGTTATTTTTGTTTTTAACTGAATTACCATATCTTCCTTTTCTGTCTCATCCTCTGTGTTGCAATTTAATATATATATTTTTGTCTGTATGTTCTACCCTTGGTAGCTTTATCTGAGTTTGAATGCATCTATCTGCTGCCTACTTTTTTGTATGAGTATTTCCTCAAATTTCATACATTTGCATTTAAGATTGCTCAGTCTGCAGGGTTTTTCCTGGCTCAGAACTAGGTGTTTTAGAGGTGAATTAGCGTAATCACCTCGTGCACATTAAAGGCAGTGAGTTTTTGTTGCCTTAATTCTATTTGTTTTTATGTCATTTCTAATCAGTCAATTAAAAAAATTATTATGCTTGAGTAAATGAATGAAACGCCAATTAACAAAGAGGTGATTTTCCTTGGGCTCTGGCTAAAACCTCTGTAGGGCCCACCAAAAATGTCTCTATGCAGGAAAAACCCTGCTCTGTGAAGAATTCTTTTATTTTTCATCTTTCTGTAAAAGATAATGCCACTCCAAAATGTAGTCAGTTTGTAAACAAACTCTGCATAACTCAGTCAGAGTTGATCTCATTTGTGTTGACCTCCTTTTTTCTTTTTCCTTTCTCGTCTCCAGGGTCCTGACTACAGGCTGTATAAGAGTGAACCAGAACTCACCACAGTGGCCGAAGTGGATGAGAGCAACGGAGAGGACAGATCTGAACATCCATCTGACAGAGAACATGTAGGAAACAAAGGTACATTAGAGTGATAATGCTGCAGGTTCTTAATGAAGCCCAGTGCATACAGCTACACACAAACAAAGAAAAAACATGAGCCGAGTGAATAATCTGTTACATTTTGCTGTGCACAAAATCGCCCCTCCTCTTTTCTCATTCGCTACTTGACAGTCAGCAGGGCCTCTGTCTCTGAGTCACACAGTGGTCAATTTAGTGTCTATAAAAGTGGAGCATCGTATCATGAGATTAACAACAAAGTAGTCTACAGATGGTGATCGCTGCCTTTTGTCATTTTATTATAGAATATGTGAGGACTCTCTAGTGGAAACATTTACACGCTCAGAAGTTGAACAGCGTATGGAGTGCACTATGCAGTAAATATTGAGTGATTTCTGACACAACCCTCATCTCTAGCACATATTTGAGTTGGCATTTGAATCACTTTGGCGGGTCGGGCTGTTTCTTCTAGGTGTAATCTAGGTCAGTGTATCACAAAATAACTCTCATGGCAACCATAATTTGTCATATGTTGGTTACCATGGATACAGTGAGAGTTGCACTTGCATACTCATTTTTTTTTCTAAACCCTGTCTAATGTTTTTTGTTATAACATGAGTTCTGTATTGTGCAAACTATACCTCTTACTGATATCTTGTCTCCTTTTCTGTGGCTAGGGATATCTTATCCAGTTGGCATCGTCCCCCCAAGGACTAAATCTCCAGTGCCTGATTCTTCCTCCATAGCTTCATATGTTACTTTAAGGAAGAGCAAGAAGCCTGATCCTAGAACGGTGAGACCTAGAAGTGGGTTGTAAAGCGGCTCGCAGGTGTGCAGCAGCTATGGCCAGGCTAAAGCAGCTTAATATTAAGTGCTATATGCAGATTGCCAGTTGTACAGAGAGGCATCAGCTGGGCCATTAGCTGATGTGGCGGGCACCGTGATTGGCTTGACTTCAGATTTTGGCTCTGTGGCCTGCCTGAACTGATGCTTGCTTTTTGCTATTATTTTCTTTTTAGCCCAGATGAGCATCCTATGGGCAGCTGTGAACTAACCGCCAAGTTAATTTTGAATTGTGATTACTCCTCTCCTAATTGGTTGTTTTACTTACAAGCTGCTGGTTGAAACCTCACATGTGCAGTAAAGGGCAGCTATCACATGGTCAGGGTGTGACTCATGCTGCCATAAAGTAGATTCCAAGCTGTATTTAAGCATTTTCCTGCCTCAAACACTATCAACTTAAATATACTAACCATATCATTAGTGCACCACACTGCAGGGTGTGTCCTGCTTTTAGTGCATCTATGTGGATGGACATGTAGTACAAATGAAAATAGGTGAATGCACAAACTCCCTCTAGGCTTATGTACTTTCGCCTATGGTACTAAGAGAGCATGTCCAGGGCTTATAGAGTTCAGCTTAGGTCATGGGATATCTTTAACAGTGTGGACAGTGGTGACTGTGTCCTTGGCCTCTGGACTGAGTTCACATCTGCCAGCCCTCCAGCATGGCACAAACCTGAGAATGAACAACTTCTCCTCAGTTCACTTCACATCAGCCTCTCCTGCTCAGGCATTAACAAGCCCCCAGCCGCTCCGAGTGCACCCATGTGTTCTGGCGGGAGTGTGCAAGCACACAACAGTCAGGTTGTTTGGCCTTTTGCCAAGTGTAGCTCAAAGAGAGTGAACATTTAAAAGCAATTTCCCAGTCATTTTATTAAGGCCATTGTGTCAATCTTGTTTGTGAACTCTGTTTAAAGAAGTCAAATGTTTTCCTGTACATACCACTATGGGTAGAGATGGTCTGCTTAATCAAGCTCAGACTTGTTTTAACAGTGCCTGGTACTCACAGCAAATGGCCCAACCAGACCATGACACCATGTCGCTCCAGACCCCCACCATGCACAATAATTGGGGCTTTTAGTAAAAAAATCACCATGGTGGCATTTGTCATAGTGCTGAATGTCTTCACAGTAATGCGTTATCATTATTAAATTATATTCTGTTTTTGTCTCTGGCCAACAGGAGCGTCCACGCAGCGCAGTGGAGCAGCAGCTGTGTGCTGCGGAGAGCAGCCGGCCCAGGATGAGCGTGGAGGAGCAGCTGGAGAGGATCCGTCGCCACCAGCAGGGTGCCCTCAGGGAGAAGAAAAGAAGCCTCAGCCTCAGGGGTAGCAGTCAGGAGAACACACCCTCTCGCAGCCACTCATTTACTAAAGAAAACCATTTCCGCAACACGCAGGTATTGGCTGAGTGACGCAGACATTAGTTGGCATTATGGTAGCACTGGAATCAGAAAGATGTTCATATGATATGATGTTTCTGCTTTTTAATTTTATAATTATTCTTTCTTCTTTTTTTCTTTCTTTTTTTTAAGTTTCAAGTGAAGCGCAGAGATGAGGTGATAAGCAGCGACATTCAGGAGCTGGAGGCCTCTCTCAGGCAGCAGGAGGTGGTGAGGGAGCAGGAGACGCCCGCTGAGGAGATAGCTCGTCTCAAAGAATCCTCGCAGGCTGAGCACTTTAATGTCGACCGAGAGGTACGGCACAGCAGTTGGCGGTCTTTCTCATCAGCCTGCTGTCTTCTACAAATCATTACTCAGAGGGCATGAAACTGTCATGGACAAATAATTTTGGTACTATTTACCATAGAACATTAAGTATTGTGGATTTGATTGTTAATACTACAGAAAAACAATGTTTCAACAAGAGTGGAGAAGGTAAAAATACTTGCATAACTGTGTAACTGTTTTTTTCGCACAGCAAATTTAAAACCCGGCAAACTTGTCTGTTGTTCAGGCTGACTCAGCATTACACTAAGACCTCTGCAAAAATCTTTTCATGGGCTGCTTATAAGCAACAAACATGATTTGCGTGACTTGCTGCTTTTAGTTCACGGCCTTGCTTTACATTACATTCATGAACTCCTGACAGTTTTTCCCCGATTGATTTCTGCATACTACAGAATGCCTCACATTAATTATTCGTTCGTGACGCTCCATTTACTTTTAAAACACCCAAAATGTGAAGTCTTCCCGTCCTGTAGATGCTGATCCCAATAATAAGCTGCTGTTTGTACAGAGATGGAATTTTCTGATTTCTATCTGTATGTATTTACTGTCTCTACTTTTAGCTTCTCTGTAATTTTGTGTCAGTTTCTCCTTTTTATTTGCAAAGCTCTTAGTATGCCATTCATTTGTACTACATATACCAAATTTAAGTGTTTCTTGTCTGGTTGTTTTTCCTTCAGCTTTCTGTGCCTGACAAAGTGCTCATTCCTGAGCGTTACATTGAATCAGACCCCGAGGAGGCTCTGAGCCCTGAGCAGGAGGCTGATAAGCAGAGGAAAGTTGACCGCATCAAAGCCCTCATAGCCAAAAACAGGTAAGCACACTGTCACGATCCATCTAAAGCAATAATTGTTTATTAGCATGGACAGGTCTGCTCAGGCCTTGAATATTAGATAAGGCTGCTGTGGTGAAAGGGCCGGCTTTTTGCAGGTGAGCAGATGTCGTGTGTGAAATTCTTTGTAGACAAAGTCTCAAAAGGGGCATCGCCTGCTCTTTGGATGCACGTCTATGCCTTGAATGTGCAGAAAGGTCTGTGTGCTCATGTCTGAGCCACTGTGGCATTGTATTATAAATCTCAGTGCCCTCATATTAAAAGAAATGGCCTGTTTGTTAGTAATTAGAAGTTGTCCATCGCATACTATAGAAACCTTGTGATTTTTTTTTTTTTGTTTTGTTTGCTCCTAGCATGCAGAATGTGCTGCCTAGTCTGGCTCTAAGCCCTGAGGAGGAGACTGAAGAGGAGGTTACTGTACAGGAAAAAGAGAAGATGA
This sequence comes from Pterophyllum scalare, assembly GCA_024447675.2. Lineage (NCBI taxonomy): Eukaryota > Metazoa > Chordata > Actinopteri > Cichliformes > Cichlidae > Pterophyllum > Pterophyllum scalare. The sequence continues at coordinate 34,376 of JAMQGT020015094.1, forward strand.
TTAATATCTCCTACGAGCTGGCAGCCGAGGCCTCCAAACGCAGCAAGCTGGTAGCAGGTACAACTCTAGAGAGACAGGAGGGAGGAGGTGGGGTGGTTGGATCAAAGAAATGCATGTAATAAAACAAAAGCTTGTGGGAGCCTGTTCTTAGAAACAAACTGTAGCTGCTTTCATTGTGTGTTCAGTCATTTACTTGTGGTGGTAGTCTCAGTAGTTTTTCATTAATTTCACTGACTTTAGTGATTATTTCTGGGTTTGTTTGTTTGTTTTTTGGGCCGTTCAATCATTGTTAACTGATCTAATTTTTTATTTTGCCATTTCACGCGTGTGCCTGTGTTCACCATGTTGTTGTTGTTTCGTTGCAGTGAAAAGCCTGTCGTCCTCTTCCCCACCCCATCCGCAGTCTCCCACCACCACACCCCCTCAGCTCACTGATGGTTCTCACTTCATGTGTGTGTAGTAGCACCAGTAAGGGCCTTCATCCACCTGTTTTTTGCTCATACTCATTTTGCTCAAGTGTTTTCATGGTTTCATTTTCATTTTTCATGTCTGAATGATGTACTGTTGCATAGCAGAACTATGAGGGAGTCTCAGATGCTGATTGCTTACTCTTAATTTCAATTCTGCCCTCTTCAGCCCAGGCTCTGGCCTCAGTGAAAACCTACACATGAAGGAAACGCCTGGAGAGGCCTAAAGCAGCTCCTGAGGATTTCCCCCAAAGAGTTCAGCACAAGGCCTTTGCCTACAGAGTGAAACTGCCTACTTCATACTCACGGGTCTTAACCTCTGACTATCTGTACGCTCACTGTGACGTCTTAAGCTCCTCCTCCTTTGGGGCGCAACGCTCTCCTCAACCTGGCGAGACATTATGTGGATTCATACCGTGACTGCTGCAGTTTCAGTTTTTACAAGGCTTTTATAATCATTTTTATTATTTATACAGTTTTATTAGGTTTGTGTTTGAATGTGGGCCAAAGTCTATCTGTATATATAGGAGGCTAATAGACTGAGCTCTGTTCTGAGCCTAATAGCCTGTGACAGAATATGTTGGTCTGTTATACATTTTCATTCATGTTTCCATCACCTGTTCCAAAAGGTTTCAGGAACAAGTTTCCCATTTTCTTTGTGTTTAATTACATCTTTAATAATTTGCTTAATTTTTATTTGTTTTGCTTTTTTCACACAGACATTAACTAACCAGGCATATTTATCCATTTATTGTAAAGAAAATGTGTCTATGCTAAAGATGAGTAGATAAGAGATATAGATCCCTCCATTATTATATAAGGAGGAACCACTTTATTGCTGCAGACTAAGAATATTTGTAATTTCTCATACTTCTGGGTACTAATTATTTAAAGATGGGATCTGAAGTCCCTGGTATGTGAATGTTCTGACTCGAGTCACTCTATACTGTCCTTTTTTTTATTGCTGAGAGATATATTTAAACTGAGAGATGGAAAAAATAGAGCTTGATTATATTTTATGACAAGAAAAACAAGACATTTTATGCCATGTTGGTTTGAAGCCCTGGAACAAAAAAAAAAGGATAAGTACGTGTAAAAAGCAATAGAAATAAACCCTTTCTGAATCTGAGGTAATTTTTTGTGTGTACAAAGTGTAATTATCAGAGATTTACTATGTATATAATGTACATGGTATATCTGGATGGGAGGATATGTTCAACATACAGTTACATACTAGATTTAATTTGCAAACGTTCACATCCCATCTGTTTTGTATCATGTTAAATAAATGTTGCTGTTCCTAATGTGTGGCTGTGTTACGCTCCTTATGTCCCGTCTCTAGATGTATTTGAGAGACTGAACAACTGGACACTGGGCAGTTACTTTGAAACATTATTTAAATTAACTCTAATCTAAATGATAAAACAAAAAACAAACAAAAAACTGCATGTATAGATGCAGCAATCAATTCTAATAAAACCTGATTTAAAAATGTGTTGACTTTACTCCAAAATAAAGCTTTACAAAGCCCCCCCCCCAATGAATGTTATACTTTTCCCACCAGTTCAGTTCAGTATGTTTGGAGTCTTATGTTACTTACGCTCTCATGTTTTGGTTAAATTGCTGAATCCTTCATTTAAAATGTATGCATGTGATTCAAATAGTAACCCCAAACAATCCAACACAAGATGTGTTTTTAATAAGGGGCTGTGGCTCCCTCTGGTGGTCATTCCGCTGTAGCGATATCTTTCCTTTCATAACAGGTTTCTAACCACTAATTGTCGCATTAATAAATTATAATAGGCTACTTTTGAGTGGCAAATGTTGTAGAAATACCCGTGCTTACCTTTTTATTTGGCGGTATCATAGCAAAATTCACAGCTTTCTTTCTAATATGCATGTCGGTGTAATTCAAAGCGCTTTACATGTGAAGGGCCGGCTAATACGAATTCAGTAAACAATTTGAGGCCAATGGATGCAAAAAATAAAAATTCTGAAAAATATATATAGTAAAAAAAAAAAGACTTAAATAAAAACAGATAAAGACAGTTAAAAAAATATATTAATATAAGTGGGTTTTGGTCAGCTTTTCCAAAAGGTATATGGTCTACTGTCTTAACTGAAAATGTGAAGGAGGGCATAGATTTTTGGATTTGTACCTGTAACTTTTACAGCTTTTCCTACCGATAAAGACCTCCCTCATTGCCATTGATGCTACGTCAAAATAATTAAGCAATAGATAAATTATTACATGACAGAGAAGGTCCTGGGTTTTTTTGTTGTTGTTTTTTTTTACAGCAGGTCAACAGCAAAAGGAAGGGGAGGTTCACTGGTCCGGCCTACTTAAGATCAAACTGTATGGCCTTTATCTGGCCCACGATGCAAAATGTGTTTGACATCCCTGGTCTAAGCGATCGCCTACAAAAATGTCTAAAACATTAGTTTCCTGCTGAAAAACAGTTAAATTGATATATTTGATGAGGTCCTGGAAACCGCAAAGTTGTTCTCATTAATCGGTTATAAAAGCATTAGTATAACAATGAGTACAGCCGTTCAGTATTTATTTATTTAGTAAATCACACAAAGGGAAGTGCTCCAATACTAGTACTCCAGTTTTTTTTAAACCACGTGCGTTCGGAAACACTGGGAAGATTTAAATGCTACGTCGCCACCTCGTGCCGTCTCTGACCAATCAGGGAGCAGGCTGATTTTACCCAGCCCTCCTGCGGAGAATCGTTTGACGGTGGCATGAGTAAATCTAAATACTGAAAGTATTCCTGGCTACGTCCGCCGCTGAAATGGCTACTGCGGAATCGGAAGAAACACCCGCTTTGAGTGTTGAGAAAGAAGTACCGACGGTGGACGCAAACAACGGCAACGGCGAGGAGAAGGAAAATGGCCCTACCGAACCGGAAACGGAACAACCAGACGGTAGCGTAGAGCCGAAAATGGAAGCGGTGGAGGCGGAGGTCGGCGAGCAGAAACCCGCTGCAGATTCAGACAAGGCCGCGATCGAGGTGGTGTCAGACGACGGTGTTGCGCCGGTCGACCAGGAGGTGACAAACGCTCACGAAGAACCGGAGCAAATAACGGAGTCCCAGCAAAGCCTGGGAGATGGTAACGGCGAAGCTAGCAACGATAACACAATAAAAGACGCTAAGGTGGAAACTGGAGAGGACAGCCGGAGTTCGGGGACAGACAGCGAGAAGAGCAAAACTGTCAGCGAAGATGGTGATAAAGCCAGCAGCGGCGGCGGGGAGCTGGGCGACAAGAGGCGTGCGAGTGTGGAGATATCATCCTCGGATGGTGAACCCTTGAGCCGTATGGACTCGGAGGACAGGTTGGTGTGCGAAATGACTCTTGTAGTAGTTGCTGATATAGTACCAATGCCCCTCCAGCATTAACTGAACGAGCACTAACAATGTTAAAGTTTAAATCTCACATTTAAGATGAGCAGAGAGGAACTTTAGCCTTCAGCAGCTATATGGAAAAACAACTTTTCAGTGTCCAACTCTGCGCTCAGATCATTCAGTGCAGTGAAGGGCTGGCAAACTGCATTTTTGAGGTGGGGGGGCGTTAAGAGTGTCAAGTGTGGGGATGTATTTAATAATTTAATAGGTTATCATGCTGTACTAATCATTCAAATTGTAGCCATTGGAAATGTTAACACTTGTTGAATGAGTAAAAACTACTAACTTTTGGTGATGCTGGCAGCACAGCATATTTATAATCTAGTGTTCAGAAGCTGTGTGGACCACATTCATAAAGTTGATTTGGCGTGAGTGTTTGTGGCATGCGTGGAAAATCCCTTGCAGCCTAAAGGCTTTCACGCATAGCGAGTATGTAATATCTGCACCTGTTCTTCATGGCTGTGCAAGGCCATCTTTGTTTTATAACTCTGAAACTGAATTCCTCCTCGCCCTCTCCTCTTGCTCAGTATCAACAGTACCCTGATGGAGATGGAGAGCCTAGTCTCCAGCGGGCGCTCCACCCCTGCCATGATGAATGGACAGGGTAGTGCCAGCCGCTCTGGGAGCAAGTCGATGACTTACCAGTGTTGCTGGGACCTCTGTCCACAGTGCTTCAACTGTAGTCCTGATCTGGCAGAGCACATTAGGGGGATTCATGTGGATGGGCAGAGAGGAGAGGTCAGTAGACTTAAAAGTTTTGAACTTGTAGCCCACTGGTGCCCCCTTTTTTTGCTCTAGCTTAACATTAATAGTGAAGAGACCCAAATCAGAGGAGAAAATTTTTCTATAATTGGGACTGCTTTAATCTAAATTTACAGTTAGCCGACTTTAGAGATCCAACAGCCTGGCAAACCCAAAATAAAACCCCTCTGAATCTTCCCTTTATTAATTTCCAGATACAGCTTGACATGCAGTATGCCACTATGCACTCAAAGTACCTTATGTGCATAAAATCTGATTAAAGTGAATGATAAACTGCTTTTTCACCAACCACAGAATACAGCAACACACATCTGTAAACTAAGCACATTTTTGTAGCCAAAGAGTTTTTTTATGTACCAAAATGAATCAAATGGAACCTTTCAGTGTTATTTCCTCTATTACTTGCCAAATACAAGCAGTATCACAAATCATGCTGACATCTTCCACCTGTAGGCTGCATTTGAGAACAGTCCTTAGACAAATTTAGGATTTGGTCATTTTACATGTAATCTGAAAAATGCCTTTCTCTTTAGCAGTCTTTATCCACTGTTCACTGTTGTTTTATAAACCATTTGTACCATCTGAAGTCTTTTTCACCTTCATGCTTGCCTGTCTGTGTTCCTCAGATGTTTGTGTGTCTGTGGAAGGGTTGCAAGGTGTATAACACACCATCCACTAGTCAGAGTTGGCTCCAGAGACACATGCTGACCCACAGCGGAGATAAGCCCTTCAAGGTAAAACGTAATGCCATGCTCTTCTGTTCATCGTCTCACTATCCTTCGTAGAATGAGTAATATGTAGACGGAGCCATGTGTGTTTTTTTTCTTGCAGTGTGTAGTTGGTGGCTGCAATGCTAGCTTTGCATCTCAAGGTGGGCTTGCTCGGCATGTACCCAGTCACTTCAGTCAGCAGAGCTCCTCGAGAATGTCCGGTCAGGCCAAACTCAAGGAGGAGTCCCCTTCTAAGGCTGGCCTCAACAAGAGGAAGAAACTCAAGAACAAACGCAGGTGCTCCTTACGTACGTACCTAACAGGCACACACGCTAATCTTATTTTGAATTGTTTCTCATTGTGATTTCCCTCCTGTCTGTGTTAAAAAGGATTACAACCTGAGCACATTTTTGAGGTCACGCTGTGCTTGTTTTGCTTCTAAACTCCCGCATGTCTTTGTTGGAAAAGTGAGAGCTGGACCACACACACACACACCAACACAAACCGGAACTTAAGCTGGCGCCAGATAGACAGACACACTCTCCACATGGCAAAGTGGTGCATTTCAGAAGGCAGCATTTTTTCTGTAAGTGTAGTTTTTCAGTGCTCGGACAGGTACCGATGGCTACCTTGTGGCAGGTTTCGCCTCAGATGACCTGATTATGCGTGATGCAGTTCTTCCATTTCTACACCTCTGATTGTAAACTGAGACTCAAAAATGAGTCTCTTTATTTTGACACTGCATTTTGAAGGTAATATTCTGCCATTAACACTTTCTGCTCACAGTCATCTCAGTAAATGATAATCCCATGTGCTTATTGCACATAAGTCTGCTGGTTATGAGTCATGCGTGCCAGTGGTTTCTAATTTTTATGATTTAGTTGAAACAAAGGTACTGTTATAAAATGTGAAGTTATGCAATAAACTTGGCGCAGAAAGTTGGGGGATTTGCGTTTGGTCGATTATTTCCTTGTTGCAGCAACGCTTCTTAGCAATAAATCTTATACAGGTGGAAAGCCTGTTTAGTTCCCCTTAAATGGTGCCACATTTGTGGGTTGAGCAGCAGAGTTGAGTATGTGCCTATGGGGAAAAAACTTGCCAAAAACACAAATTTCCATACTTTTTGTGCTAAGTTTAGTTAATTGCCATGTTTTCCTCATTTGGTTGTCTAGCCCAATTCAAGTAATATTTCTTCTAAATATATATTTCTGGTTATTTTTACATAATGTTTTTTTGTTTTTGTTTTTTCAAAGACTGCAGAGTGCTGTGTAAGTACCCTAGAAAACATGTTGATAATTTCAAATGTTAACAGGTCAAAGTTTTCTTTCCATTAAGTATGACCAGGAATGTCACAGTTTATTCAGAGAAACTAAAACAATAATTTATTTCATGCAGCTTTCAGTGGAGAGCTGTAATTTCTTTAGCTTATATGGGAGTTCCTGTTGCAGAAGAATAGCATTTTTCAGCTGTATATTTTGCATACTGGGGGCCCAAAGTTGGACTAATGCTTTTATATGAATGCGTGTGACTTTGACTATCTTTTTTCCCTCCCCAGCGAGACCCCATGACTTCTTTGATGCGCAGACCATGGATGCTATTCGGCACAGAGCCATCTGTCTCAACCTCGCCACCCACATTGAAAGTGTGGGCAATGGTCACAGTGTTGTCTTTCACAGTACGGTATGTGCTTTACTGAATGTCTTGTAGTTTTTGCCTCCGAGTGTCTTTTTCAGTTTTAATGGGTTTACACACAACGGGGGGGGGGGTTCAGAGGGAGCAGGCATTCTCCTCTTTATGTGTCTGTTAAAGATTTGAAGAGTAGAAGAGACTAAAATCAAACCCAACATGCAGCATGGACTACGTGTAAAATATTAAGCTTGTTTTAGAGTTACACCAGCACTCTTTAGACATCTCCAAAATGATGGGGTGGTTTTCTAATTTGTGTGCTGAGGATGGCAAGCTTTGTTTTGGAGACTGCATCCATAAACTGTATGATCTCTGTGCACGAATACATAAACCAGCTAATTAGCGCTAAGACGAATAAAACGCTAGAAATCCTTTCATCAAAACTGAAACACAAACTTCTTGGGCAAACTTCTGGGGTCTGTTATTTGGAAAATAATGCTCCAAAAAGCACTAACAGCATAAACATTGTCTAGTGGTCTAGCTCACAGCCTTGAATTAGCAGAGTGAAGGCCAGCTACAACCACTTCTGTCCACACAGCTGTCAGTCAAAGCAGGCACACCCCTAATGCCTACAAGTCCTACCAGTATAACTGGGATGATTTATTTAAAATAAAAATAAAAAAAATCACCCACTCTGCAGCTGTTGCAAGGGGGAAACTATCCAGGGAGGCCAAAACAGTTTTTATACCAGGCTGTAAACATGCTTTTAATGCGGAGTCTTTGGAGATTGACTTGCTTTTGCAACAAGTGGCCATTAGAGGAACTGCAGTTTGGGCTCTTCAGACTTTTTTTTTTTTTGTCTTGGAGGTTGCTACTTGAGATTAGTAGGTTGACCGTCACAGATAGATTTGGTTGCTTAGTGCGCCTTTGACCGTGAGGTATACACCCTTACTGCTTGGCCACCAGGTTGTGCCTGCCTCTCTGTATTAAAAGGTGTATGACTTATAAAACTGGTTAAGGACTTGGTTTCTCTTGGCGCAGTATGGGCCAGCATGGTTGACTACACAAGTATGCACAGTTGGTCAGTGTACAGTTAAGTCCCCCAGCTCATTTTGTAGAATTTTTGTGCATTTTGTTGCAGTTTCTTGTTTTCTTGATAAGTAAAAATGTGTCTATAGTACAGTAAATAACACTCAAGTAACAAAACAAGGTTGGGAAACTTATTTACAATGCTGGTGATTTTATTTTTAATTTTGTTCCCCCCTTTGGCTCTTACTTGCTCTCTTTTGGTGGTTGCCATAAATTAGTCTTTGCAGGAAAAACCCTAAAGTGGTCTTTAAATTATTGTGTCAAGTACACACATGCACCCAGCCCCCATGACCTCACAAAGCACCTAAAAATTAATTCAAATGAATTACACTCCAGACAAAAGTCTGCAAATAAGATCAGGTGTACAAAAAAAAAAGAGTTGTTTGAAGCAACACAGCTGAACTTTCCTTAAATCAGTCATCCAGAAGAACACATAAGAAATTAATGACATTTTCCAGGATAGTTTAGACCTGAATCATCATAATGAGCAGTAAAACATGAAGCTGACTTTGTCTTCACTTTCATCTAAATCTCCGGTCCTCCCTTCAGGGACACCAATAAAGCTGTTAGTTTGTAAATTTATGGTACCTTAATGTAATGTGTTCACAGAAATCTTTGGATTTTGGTTACATTTTGCTCCAAATAAGAATTTTTTTGTGCACCCGCTTTTCTAAAAGATATATTTTATTTTTCTATATAGACAACAGGGGGCATGAAAGAGTCACCATTTGAAAGGCTCTGATCACTGCAGATTTTTTTTTTTTTTTCCTCTGTGCACTTGAACTGAACCTGTAGAAACACCCCAAGGCCTGATGCTGTTTTTCTCTGACGCAGGCTTCACAGGAAAGACAATTGTTTTTTTGTATGTGCTGCTTTACCCATTTTGAGTCCTGTGCAACATTCATTTTTAGTGTGTGGGTAAAAGTGCCTTTTTCGCCTTATACTGGAGATGTATATGAGCACTCATAGGAAGAAATGCTATTTTTCTGACATAAATGGATTTTCTATTAAGGAAACTTAACTGTGGGATCATTTTGGACTGCTATTCTAATGCAGTTCCACAAGGGAGCACTCTGGCTCCAGTTCAAACTGAATGATGGTGTACTTTTCTTCAAAAGATTTGGGGGGGGGGCAATCATCTGCTGCCTAATCCTCTTTTGTTCACATGTTGTACATAAAACACAAACAATCCCACTCCTTTCTCAGCATAGCCTCTCTTTACATTTGTAAAACAGCCCGTGTCAGTGATTCCATTTTACACTCGTTATCTTCATTCACAAATGTGTTCTGTTTTACTTGCTCCTAGCACTCGAGCTGGGAGAGATTTCCATTCGACATTTTCAACTAAAGATGTAATGTATTCATAAAATATACGTTTTATGCCCTATGCTGTGATAGAGCATCACCCCTGTTTAAAGCACAATGAAAAATACACACAGAAGTAAAAGGACAGTTTAAAAACATAGGCAGGTTTTTTTTTTTATTATCATCTTGATATTTAAAAAGGATATTTTGTACAACAGATATTTAACAGTGATGAAAACAGTGCATCAGCCCAACTGAGTGTAATGATGCAGATTCCCTGGTGAAACCTTAGTGGTTACAGCTTTACTGCCAGACAGACAGCAGAGATCAGTGGATTCAGTGAGGTTGTTTAAACGAATGTGTGTAGCTGTGTAATAGACTTTCAGCTGAATACACATACAGTGGATATAAAAAGTGTGCACACCCCTGTTGAAACGCCAGGTTTTTGTGATGTAAAAAAAAAAAAAAAAATGAGACCACAATAAATCAGTTCAAAAATGTTCCCACCTTTTAATGTGACCTATAACCCGTACAATTCAATTAAACAAATAAATCTGTTGGAGGGGTATAAAAAAATAAAAAAGACAACAAGCTGGTTGCATACGTGCGCACACCCTTAAACTAATACTTTGTTGAAGCACCTTTTGGGGTGTGTACCCATTCTATATCTACTGTATCTCTTTTGTATATTCATATAAAGTGAGTGCGGTTTAGGACAAACTTACTATAGCTTACTGTTGTTTATGTTGAGGAGTATTTATAGGAGTGCCATTCAGCTTTTTCTGCTCTCCATTGCTTCTGCAAACCTCAGCAGCAGCCAAGAATTAAAAACAAAAAATGGAGATGAAGCTTGGGAAGAGGTTAAGAGAGGTAACTGCATATTTGGACACAGAGTGAGAAGGAGGAAGAACCAGTCAAGGGAGGGGAAAGTAACAAATGGAGAGAAACAGACTTGGAGAGTGAGGAAAGGGAAAGGGGGTTAAGTGAAGGTTAGAGTCATGGAATCGGAAGGAGATCTGGGCAGTTGGGCATAGATTTTCTTTCTAATCTCTAAAGGATTGTGGTGACGGGCTATGATGCTGAGCTAGACCCCAGTCCCCAGTGGACCCTCCCAGGCCTGGGGAGACCGTACAGAGCCGTGGGGGGTTCTGTGGAGCTTGGCCAACGAGTCTGCTGACCTGCTGAAGCAACTCAGTCATGTTTATGATGGGATATTTTTGTTATTGCACCAATCTGCGTCATCCACAGCCTGACCCCCTGACACTAGACAGGCACCCAGTTTTAGCAGGCCTGTCCTCCCCAGCTGTATTCCTGAAGATTTCACTGCTTTGTTTTGGAGCCACATTAATATCTGCTGTTCACTCCCTAAGTCCTCCTGCTTTCTCTCCCTCCCATTCTTGTACTCTCCCTTGGGTTTATAGAGGATTAAGATCTGTCCCTTAAAGCACCAACTGCCATCATCAGACCACTCGGCTCACAAATCACTTCATGCTGCTTAAACACTTCTTTACATACATGTCCGCGGCCCTTTTCAAGGATAGGCTTGACTTGTGATTATTGACCTAGTGCTACAAGGTGCCTGAGAGCTTAGGTTAACAGGCAGTGAAGCAGCTGGTTAGTGCACTGAGTCTTACCTGCAGGGCTCAAGACACTTGAGTAGGGCTCATTGCAGCTAGCAGAGAAGTTTGATTCGAGCCTTGTGGTTGTCTCTGAGAAACTGCCTGTTCCTCTCCATGTGAATTTACCAAGCCCAGAGAGCTAGGAGATAAAGGAAGAGGCAGATAAGCAAGAACAAATGAGATACAGTGCTTATTTATGAGGTGTGACTAATGCTCTGAAAAGTTGGAAAGGAGTTTTTACATCTTCTAAAGAGTAAGTTGGAAAGTTGGCAGAGGTATTTCTGAGAGCATTTTAAGTAGACTCCTGTTAGCAAAGAACAGGAAGTATGTTTTGATTATTCATTTTTGAGTAATATCAACAGGGAAATGCACTCTTTCTCCTATGATTGTAGATTAGATGTGCAGGTGCCAAATATGAATTTATTTTTATTTATTTTTTTAAAACACAAAAGTGCTCCAAACCTTTTCCTCTAACTTGACTTAAAAACCGCAAGCTACTTAGGGTCACTGAGGTGGCTGGCACCTATCCCAGCTGTCACATCCTGGACTGGTCACCAGTCCCTCACAGGGCAAATGCAGAGAGACAGATAACCACACGCTCTCACATCCACACCTGCGGTTAGATCGGGACCTTTCATGCAGGTTTTTGGGAGTAAGTCTGTGGGAGGAGTGAACCCACTCTGGCACAGGGAGGGCGAGCAAAAACTCTGTAGCGCTCAGGTGTCACCATGTAAGCGTGAGTGTTTCACACACATTTGCAACTAAAAACAGACCTGCAACAGAAATGTATTTAGGAGCATGCGTGTGAATAAAAAGTATTACAACATTATACGCATGCAGCCCCCAGTTTTCCGACAAAAGGACCGATAACGCAACACCAGCAGTGAAGCTGGTGCTGTCATAGTTAAATGTGCAGCCGGAGTCTGTCTACACACGCGGCGAAACGCAAAGAGGCAGAGCCGTTACCGAGATGACGAGCTCAGGTGGAATGAAAGAAAATGGTTTGTTTTAACATCCAAAAACGGCAGCACTTGTTCCTGTTGATCACCATCAAAAAACTTTATTGGGAAAAGCTGGAAGAGTCCTTCATCAAACCACCCGATCAACGAGCTCCAACGTGAAGAAAAGTGAACTTTGTGGCTGAAGTGGCAGTATTAACATCTGCACCGTCAAAACGTCTGTTTTCTGCAGCAGGAAATGTTGCATCAAAGCACAGGACAAACCTCAGCTCTGAGGACAGTGATATGTCTCACTTTTCTTCATTGCAGCCACTACCTGCTCCTTTAAAGGCTTACACACAATTCACAGGCTTACAGTAGTTCACAGCAGTTAAACTATGTAAACACTGCAAACTCTAAAATGGAAACCCACGGTTCAGTTATTTTTGAAAGACCTGTTTTTTCTCTTTTGAATATTTGTTATTGCTCATTAATAAGACAAGTGCATTTCTTAACTGATTAATCGATGGAATAACCGACAGGATACTCGATTACTAAAATAATTGATAGCTGCAGCCCTAATCGTAAATTACTCTCGGCATATCACTGTATTGCAATGCCTTTATTAGTTATCATGGGCAATGTATAGTTACAGTGTCATGTTGTGACTAACTCCTTAATTCCCCAAACTAATCCTCTGGCGCACTGTCTTCAGTTGCTCCGCTCTCCCTTCTTGTTCCGTCATAGAGCTCGTCATGTCTGCACACTGTTACAGACAAGAGGGAACGTGGTTGAGTTGCCAACTTGGGCTGCTTTTTGCAAAGCTTCTACGCCAGACAAATGTTAAGGCACCAGTTCAGAAACAGCAAAATTAATCTCACCTAACCTAAATATTCCTTGTTGTTGTTTTTTTATTTAAGTCAAATCAGTCTATAACTAGACATGTTTGTGTCCCTCTTGCTTGCTTCATAATTTCCTGGGAGGAAGGTGAAAATGCTAATTTGTTAAACATCCATAACATCCGTAACTATATTGGTTTATCCTTGAGGACGATGCGATCTCAGGTTGATAAAACAGATTGATATTACTTTAAACACACAAAATAATTACACGTTTTGTAAAGCGTTGAAATGCAGGAGCAGTTGTAAGAGGAGGAGAGCAACTCTACGCCTCTGTCTCTCGTCTGAGTGGAGCCTGCTCCCTCCGGTCCTCAAACCAGTTTCCATCAATGCCACAGCTAGTCCCTGGAGTCACGAAAATAATTTCAAAAATTCATGTGCGTAAGAGAAGTTCTTCACATGTGAGCTCATTCACTATCCTAAAAACAGACACTCACCAAAAAAAGGCCAATTGACGCAAGAGGTTATATCTGTGGCTATTTTTGACCCTCCTGGTTATTTTTCTTGCTTTTCTTTTCCCCACTGACAATATTTGTGAATTCCACACCAGTTTTACTATAAACCAACACAGCATGATAGATGAAATGTTATGCATTCAAAGGGCCAACTAGGCAGGAAGTCTGGTATTGTCTCAACTGTATTTTTCAAAGAAAAGCCTTGAAGCTTGTAGTTGCATTGGCAGTGCAAGAACTGAGTATTGAAACCAGATACCAAAACAAAAACCAACGTCAGGTTTCTGACGGCAAACATTACAAAGTAGGCGTTGGTCTCCATTTAACGCATTCCTGCCTAAAGTGTTGAAGCATCCGGTTCTGACATAAGCCACTGCAAGCAGTGCGTTGCCGGTTATAGATCACCCTGAAAATAGAAATCTCACTGAGCTCTCGCATGCATTATTAAGACTGGCTGATGATCACACTAACAAGCAAAATGAGCACTGTATTATTTGGTACTGTGATTGAAGCATGTAACCTTATTCATTAGTGAGAGATGAGGCCGAAATTGAGGCACGTCAAGCCTTTTCTTCACAGATGCTGCGATACAGACATGATATGTGATAGATTTGTGCAATTGTAATGCTTGTTGAGAAACAAATTGACTTAAATACAAAAAATTAGCAGTCATTTGGTTGAAATTATATGCCTGTGTCAATATTTTGGTCTTAATCTTCCTCATTGAAGTCAGCTCAATCTGTTTTTTTTTGCTTAATTGTCTGTGTAGGTGCTAGCCAAAAGGAAAGAAGGGTCTGGCAAGGTGAAAGTTCTTCTACACTGGACACCAGAGGACATGTGAGTAAAACCTTTCCTGCACTGTATCGTATCTTGCATAACAAATAAGCCAAAAAAAAAAAACAGGTCCCAATAGATTTTTAAAGACATTTTGCAGAATTCCAAATAGTAGGACTGATCATCCTTGAGACATCTTTGTGAACCATCAGGTTTTGATTTGAGCAATGTGTGTGAACTTGACACTGCAGTGTCTGTTGTGAACTGGACATCCTTGAAGTTGTTGTAGTGTCCTTACTCAAACAAATACTCCTGGGTCAGTTTGCCAGATGATCTGACTAACTAATGAAGTTATTCACTGTAGTTTAACCCCACTGAAAAGGGAAAGACACGCACTTTGACGTTTGTTAATAAGTAATGTGTAATGTTAAAAAAAATAAACTATATTTCTGTAAGCCCTTGCCAAGCTGAAGTTACAAGGAGCTTCACGGAAATGGTCTGCAGTGATGTAGTGCAGTTTATCCTTGAGCTAGATTCTACTTGCTTTGCGGTCTTTTCCTCATTCACACACTTGCACACTAATGGTGGCAGAGCAGCCGTGCACGGTGTTTGCCTACCATCTGATTTAGTGTCTTGCCCAAGGGCAAGTTTGCAACACACTTTGCCACCTCCGCCACGGCCCTACAATTATATTTATAAGTAATGATATGCAAGTGTAACCAGTGTACAACAAGGCAGCTCAGCGCCTCCTGTGCTAATCTGCACATCTTTAACCGTCTAAAGCCTGAAACAGTTTCACAGAATTCACCTTTTTGAGCTCTAGGAGTTCATACATGTATGTGTCATTTAGTTGTGCACACACAGCACCGTGGCTTTCCTTCATGTCAGGGCTTGTTATAAATCTTCCTCACTTGGCTGAATGAATGGATAAACTTGTACTAAGCCCACCGAGACTTGAACCGTTCTGCACAGTCATCACCAGTTAAAATGCCTTTTCCCAGCTTAGCTTTCCTGGGTTCAGTCCACTGGAGGCGAACATTGGAAGCCAAAAGAGAGGAGAAAGCTTCGCAGAACACTGCGATTATCAGCAGGACTTTTGCTCAGGGGAAGATCCCACCAAACTCCCAGCTCTCCCACTCTCCTATTAAAGGTTTTGACTGAATGGCCTCTGAAGATGATCAGAGAGCCGAGTGAGGAAGGGAACAAGGACAAGGAGAGATAAGCGGGAAAGAACTAAAAACAGAGAGAAGGGGGAGGGGGGAGAACAAGGTCAGTGATGGCGAAGAAAGTTAGAAAACAAAGGGATCTGGCAAAGACGAGAGTACTGGCACAGGACTGCAAATTCAGCTTTCTGCTAAAAGCTTCCAGTGAACAGACTGTAGCAAAAGCTTTGTTCTCTGAGGTTTTTGCAGTCCATCCTCCTCTTCTTTCCTTTTCCCATCTCCCATCCACCTCTACAGCCTTCTCCTTTCCATGCATGTGGGAGTTTAATCTAATGCGGAGAGAAATAATAAGGGAGTGGGGAAAGGAAGAGAGAGATGAACTTGGGTGATTAGGAAACATTTCTCAAATTAATTCCAAACAGAGAGACAAAGATGGAGATTGATGCTGAGACCCCAAAGACAGATGCAGGCAGAATAGATGAGGCAAAGAATAGGAGAGACGGAGATAGGAGGAAAGTGAGAAATAGGAGTGGGAGCAAAATGGCTGTGGGAGTGAGAAATGTGAGGAAGAGGCAGAATGAAATCAGAGAAAATGAATGATAGGGAGGGGATTTAACAGAAAGATGGGAAGCAAGAATGAGACACCTTGGTCATGCAGGAAAGGCAGTGGTACTACGGAGTCATATATTTGCCTTGTGGCAGAGGACTGCTTGGGTCATTAATACTTATAATCATGCCATTTGGGGGGGTGTCTTAAGCTGTGTGGCTGTGAGGGTGGCTCGAGTATCTCTAAACAGCTGAAAGTTGACCAGGGGACTGAACTAAGTTTGCTTGTACACAGTTTATTGGTGTGTCTTTTCTATTAAGTGTGTAGGCGACTGTTTGCCCAGTCCTACCTCCCGTTAGGTAAAGTTATTTAGTCTGTCACGCTTTCTTCTTCCAGGGCACATTTTCAGTTTAAACTGGTTATGAGGGCAGCGAAGTACCCTTGCCAGCGCTCACTAACTAGCTAGCATAGCAAGAAAACTTAATCTCATTAGACTTTTATTCACTAATACCTGATTAGAAATGTTCTGACCCTGCACAAAGAATGAACAAAAAAATGCCCGCGTAAAATTACCCTTGGATTTATGAGATGTGCGCACCGGGCACCATGATGCTCGCCACCATATGTATGTTAGTGAGTTCAGACTTATTCTAAATCAGCAGCCTTGTGCTTGCTGCCAGCAGTCGTGTCCGTTTCTCTTAATAAGGAAACGCATTTACCTCGAGGTGAAGTGGGGAAAGCAGCGGGGATGTTGTAAGAAAGAAACATGCACAGCTACAGCAACAAAGCAGGAGAAAATGCTACATAGAAAATCAGAAATGGCACACCCTTCCAAAGCGAACGGAGATGCTGGGTATTTTTTCTGCTGAGACTCATTGTGGGTCTCAAGTTGATGAAAAAAAAAATTGTTGGAGAAGAAGGAGCAGCAGATCTGTCAGCCCAAGATGAGAAACTCACAACAATTACTGAAAAACTTCTTTATCAGATCTGTGGGAAAGTGCCAAGAAATTAGACAATAAGTGATGACATCCAGCAGTGATGGCAGTCTTATTTACTGAATACAATGCTTTTAGAATATATTTTTAATAAGTTAAAGCATACACTACCTGTTTTGTGCTCTTTACACTTGAAAGTTGTGTTTTGGAAAACTGTTAATAATGCAAAGAAGATGAAGTAGTATTAGTAGTCATCACTTTTAAAAATATGTGTTTACGTTTTCTGAGAGAGCCGGGCCTTCGTCATTTGTTCTTACACACGCTCTGAGGCGGTTCTAAATATGTTTGTACAGCACGAACTACTTATCCCAGCCAAAAAGACAGCATTTTACCAGTTAATGACCTGCATGGAAGAATAGATGAGGCAATGGACAGCAATGTAGAATTAGTATGATACAGGAAGCACAAAGAAAAATGTAATGTGCATGTATGTTTCTCAGCCACTGAGTCAGTGATTAGCTGTGTGAATGTGGGAAGTCATGTTTATTAATGCTCGAGCTAACCATTCACTGTCTGACTGACACTCATTAACTCCATTTGGATTAATGAGTAACTGATTAACATGAGCCATTATGAACAGAGATTTACCAGCAGTTCACCGAGGGGGGATTGGGGGGGGCTGGGAGAGAGTGAGAGAACCATAATTGGAGTCTAATCTTTGATGGATGGGTGAATGGATTCCCCTGCGTGCTGTTGATTGCTTTTGAATAACAAACACTAGAATACACAGTCACTGACAATAAACTCCTCCAGCCCCCGAATCTGTCCTGCAAACACTTTGGAACAAACTACACAGGGCTCATATTTCCCAGCATGGGTTCATCTCCTGAATATTTGTTAGCTAGTTGTTTTTTGCTTTGTTTACATTTAGGCAGCTACCATACAAGCTAGCGGGAATCTCACAGAAAGGAATTTTTTAACACAGTTTCCAAAGCGTTTTTGTTTTTCAAAAAAAAAAAGGTGGGGGGAGAAAACATTTAAGACTAGTAAAAATCACTGTGTAGAAAAAAAAGTGTCAAATTGGATTTATTTATTTTTCTCAGTTTTGTATTCAGGCTGTAAACCTCCCCGTTCCCATGGGAAAACAGTTGTGGGGAACTTTGTTACAAGCTTGCAAGAGTAAGCATGCAGAGTGTTCTCTGAATGCACTAATCCTCACTGTAGCTTTGATCTAAGAGGTAAAAAGGTGTATAAATATCTGAATTCATTTTGAAAGAGCAGCTAGGGTGAGTCACTGTGGGTCTGTGGCCAGTTTGTTTGCTTAATTGCAGTCTTGTGGTTGTTGGTTGTTGTGAAATCAGTTAGTGTTGTTTTCTTCTACACCATAAAGTGTGTACATGTGAGGAAAGAGAATTAATGCATGTAACTGCATCATATAATTTTATTTTATTTTTTTGGTAAAACGCAAGAGGAGCTGCTAATTTGATCTGATGGCAATAACATAATCTGAACCCTACATTTTGTAGGTTGGGGTGGATGATTTTAATGTTACCCTGTGTTCCATTAACTATGAATCAGGGTTTTTCCTGGCTGCCAGTAGGTCTTTGACACATGACTATGCAAGGCAGTAACATAACTGGTGCATAGAGTGAAGGCAGTGAGTGGAAGGGGGAGGAGATTTTTCTGTGAATAATTGTCATGTTGATTAAATAGTTAATTTTATTAAACTTGTTGGGGTTAGCACTGCTGGTTAGCAAGAGGGTCTTGGATTTAAACCCAGTCAGCACCTTTTGTGTGGCGGTTACATGTTCTCTCGGTGCTTGCGCAGGTTTTCTCTGGGAACTCTGATTTGTTCCACCATTTTAAAAAAACATGCTTTGTTAATGCTAGTTATCTTGGCCCAAGACACTCTTGCAAAAGAGATCTGAGATCTCAGAAGTTCCACTTCCTGGCTGAATAAAAGTTTTTTGTTAAATATGCTATGTCTATTCCTAAGGCGTTGTGCAATCATAATAGGAAGGAAGGGTCTTTGCTTTAGTTGTACCTCTCTTAAGGCTGCAGTAAGTTTTGCATGAACTCTTGTCTGAGCCGTCCGTCTTCTGCAGTTTGTCATGACACTTCATATAAAGCCATTTAATAATTTAGTGATCTGATATACTCTTTGGTGCTTTATGATAAACCTTTTGCTCCTGTCATGACCGGGAGCCTCAAGGCCTGGAGCCAGCCATCAATTCAGGGTTGAAGACGAGGCTTCACTCTGACAGGCATTCCCCGGTAGCTTTCGCCATAGAGGACCTCCCGCACAATATACATTTCTGGCTCGTGAAGAAACGAGCCAAATAACTGTCTCCTCCAGAAAAAAGCAAAACAAAAAACCCAAATCCATTTGTCTTTATTTGGCTTGTGTGACTGAATGGGGTCTCTGGATCTTTTAGGTGTTTCTGTGTGTGTTGGTGAACGATATGAGCACTTTAGTGTATGTGTGTATTCTTGAGCATGCCCTCCCCTCCCCGCACAGCCCTCCTGTGTGTTTCCGATACACGAGAATATAATAAGTCATCAGTACCACAGCACACATAGAGATGTTTATGGTGGGCTGTACATGCGAGAGTGCGCACACACAAATGCACATGGGTGTTTACTGCGTTTTTAACACTGCGCAGGTCCTCCTGTCATTTGAGGTTTGCTTTGGAGAAGGACACTAACTCAAGAGTAATCCAAACTGTAAAGCTGTTTTGAAGGGGACCATTTCTTGTCGTGTCTGCCTCTTCTCAGCTTCATCTTTCTTTTCTCCCCACCATTAAAGGGTATAGAGACACTTTGTGCACTACAGAATCAAAAAGGAAAACAACTTCTTTGGTTTTTATCAAAATTAGGAGATCTATTTATTTATCCTGCCATAAACTGAACAGCAACCACATAGCAATGGCATGCCCCTATATCTAACAAAGATTGCTGCCACATTCGCATGGACAAGTTTGCCTTTTTTTTTTTTTTTGCTTTGTACCCCTTTGTAACCACAAACTTAAAGTAAAAGGCCTTATCACCTGACTTGAGATCAGTAGTTGGCCTTTTGACTGTGTGTCATCAATGGCAAATTATGTTTTGCTCTGGGCACCTTAGTTCTCTATTTATGTAACATTTGCACTTTCTCAATGCATCTTTTGTTGACACATTACTCAAGATCAACAGCATGGATTACAAATGGGTTTTTTACGGCGATGGCTTGAAAATTTATGTTTAATTTAACACCATTTGTGGCATTTTGTTAGTTTAGAAGTATACTGCTAAACCTTTTTGAATTTTGTGGTACTTACTTATTTGCATTATGCAGCTAGCACCACCTTCCAGACACTTAAACATACCACAAAAGGATTTGCAACTTCTGAAGTGATTCGTTTTACTTTAATGTGGGCTGCCTGGGCCACCACTACTCCCCCCCCCCATGTCACTTTTCTAGCCCTCCCTGTCTCTGTCATTTCCTGTCCTTCATTTGTCGGTTTTACATTATGCTTGTTCTCTTTTGTTCTTCACCTCTACCTTCAACTCTGCTACATCTGAAGCACTACCTACACACAATAATGCTGAATGGGCTGACTAGGCATGTGAATGACTGATTTGGCTGGGTGACTGCATGCTTGCCTAGCTGCCGCCTGCAGTGTGTGTGTGTGTGTGTGTGTGTGTGTGTGTGTGTGTGTGTGTGTGTGTGTGTGTCTCTGGGGGCTCCTGTGATGACGCACATAGTGACGGGGGAATGCTGGGGTAGAGACGGGGAGGTGGGGGCTGGAGGAAGGAGGGGAAGCGCAGCAGACTTGCTAAGCTCTTTGTTTCTTTCTTTCGCACCTCAACTTGCCTCGCCATTGCTTGCACACTTGCACACTCGCTTATTGTGGGTGCAGTAAGGTGCCACTGAGCAGTTCAGCACTTAATGTGTGTCCATTTGTTGCTTTGAAGATAAAATCTGAAAATAATCAGCGCGTTCTGACTTTAAGGTGTCATGTATCTATACTTTATACTACTTACATTATGCATTAAAATTGATAAAAGAAAACTGACACATGTACAGTGTGTAGACAATCTGCTCTGCACAAGAGAGGAAGGTGTGTGTGTGTGTGTGTGTGTGTGTGTGTGTCTGTGTACTAGTCTGCTCACTTGTCCGTTTCACATCCAGTGGTTTGGCCAATGCCATGCTACTTACAGAAATGTACTCGGTCTTCAGAGGAAGGTATTAACATGATCAACTGACTCAGTGAGACTACATCTCTCCCACCCTGCTCCATTCAACCCTACTCCCACTCCATCCCCAATTTTCTTATCTTCTTTCTTGTAACCTTGAGGCCTGACCACGTCCTCTCTTTCTGCATGTGTGTGCTGTCTTGCAGACTACCCGACGTGTGGGTGAATGAAACGGAGCGATCTCAGCTGAAGACTAAAGTGGTGCACTTATCCCAGTTGCCACAGGACACAGCCATGCTATTAGATCCAAACATCTATCGGTGAGTATGTGATGATGCCAGTGACCTTTTTTTCTTTCTTTCCTTTACTTTCGCACATATCCAGAAATGTACAAGCACACAGTGCTGCAGTCTGTTACTGCAGTCAAATACATGTTACCCATGAATAAATATTATAATTAAAGTCACACAAGAGTGTTTAAGCTTTTTGCCTGCACACCCGTGTGTGTGTCTGTGTGTGTGTGTGTGTGTGTGTGTGTGTGTGTAGATAGAAAGAGAGAGAATTTGTGTTTAAGTAAGTCTGTCTGGTTGTGTGTATGCACTTTAATTTTCTTCCAGCAGGTGGCACCAACTCTTGATTTAAGTAAATTGGATTCAAAAGCCTAATAAGACAGAGAAAACCTGTTTTGTGTTCCATGTAAGGCGAAAAAGCATCTACTGTACAGCCTGGTCAGAGTTCAGCTTTTGATCATATTCAGATACATGTTTCTGTCACTATATATGTGTGTGTGTGTGTGTGTGTGTGTTACTTTTTACTTGTATCACTATGTGATAAATTTGTAAACCGTATAATAAGCTGTTAGTAGCATTCTCAAAAGGTTTTTAGTAAAGGAAAAACTCACTTCTTGCTGCTGTGCAAGTGTAACTTAGTGGGAGCACATTTGCTGCATCTTCAACTGCACCACACACCACCAAACGTTAGCTGTGATATTTGAATCCTGCGCAGCCCTTTTATAACTAACTTTATAGCACCCCATAAAAGTCTGAAAATGAATCCTGAAAGAGGAACAATGTGCCTAAAATAACAAAGTGGTCATCTTACCAGAGATATATGGCACACAAGTGTGCTAATCAGCACACAGGCCGGCTGATTTTAATTAGAGGTGAAGGCTCAGTAACTGCAGAGGCTGCTGCTGCTGGACTCTAGTTTCATAGTTGAATATAACCGTCAGCACCTAGCCAATTTGTGTCAAGGTTGTCCTCGTGCATGAAATCCCCAAACAAATGCATATTATGTATTTGGACTCCCGTTCATTTACATGAGATGGATTAAAAAAGACTGCCTTAGTGGCAGTTTTTCAATGATAGAATCTATCAACCTGAATTCTGCTCAAGCACATGAATAGCCAAATAAATAAATAAAATTGATTTTTCTCGAAAAATGATCTGAAGTATTTCTCTCTTTCAGAGCACTTCCTCAAAAGCGGCTGAAGCGCAGGTAAGCTGAACATGTTTAACATTTGGGTGTTTGGGAGCTATAAATTAGATGATTCTACACACTCTCTGCCGTGTGTGTGTGTGTGTGTGTGTGTGTGTGTGTGTGTGTGTGCGTGTGTGTGTGTGCCGTCATGGCTCACAGCCAAATAGTGGAATCATGTTAATGCGATACAGTGTGTGCATAAGTAATTTGAACAGGCTATTGATGGCAACATGAACTACAAATACACAATACAAGACTTTAAAGTAAAAACTGGATGATATCATTTGTAGTTTACTACACTTAACTACAGCGTCACATACACTCTGTGCTTATCAGAACTGAATGAGTTCATCGTCAAAGTTTGCAGCAGCAACAGTGTAGCCACAGACCTACAAAAAGTCTCAACACATGCATAAAACATTAAAGCAGTAATGCCACAGTAGAATCAGAATCTTTTATGAACGTGCGTGCACGGCTTTTGAAGTTCACTGTGGCGTTGGTACGTGTATGCAGATAACGCAGAGCCGCTGCCTCATTCTTGCTTCCCACCTCAGCTGTTAAAGCCATATACACGGTTAAAATATCCTCATCCCCTTTTGCTGTGACGTAGATCGGATGACACCGATGCTCTGATGATAATGTTCGTGCGTGTGTGGCTACCCGTGGCTGTGGCTCCCCTGTAGGGAAATATCATTACAGAAGATTACTTATCGCCCACAGCTCCGCGGTTCCCGTGGACCGTGAAGCCAGTTAACTGAGAAACAGGCCATTTTTGAAGCTGCAGCCCTCGCTAATCGTTAGCCTCAGTCAAACATTAGGTTTTATTTGGACTTTATTATTCCATTAATTGACCAGAGTAGTTAAAAGTGCCTAATGTAAGGTGAGCGAAGTCTTTTCAGTATGTGAACATCCAGTTTTGTTTTGTTTTTTTTAATGTCTTTCCTGACAAACTAAGAAGTCGATCTCTCCATCTGTGTCTTTGTGCTCAGCCTGTAAGGAGTCATCTTTGGACTTGACACTTAAGGGAAAGTTCCTGTTCATGGGAGGTTTATCTGCACAGGATGCTCTTCATCCGTCTCTGCTGAATGGGCGGGGGGGTGACGTGGCAATAAAAAGCAAACGGGCTTTGCCGCAGTCATCCTTTTCCCTCTCCTTTTTTTTTTTGTACATAAAATGACTGTTGTAGCCAAGTGTGGTGTAAAATGGGACTGAATATTTTTTTAAAACTTTTGTGTTTATCAGAAACTGATATGAATGTTTTTAAACAAGCAGCAAACTGAAAATATTCTTAATAACCAGTAATGTATTTAAAAAGAAAAAAAAGGGGGGGGGACCTGTTTTGTGCAAGCTTGTCAGATAACAGCATATTTTACAGCTGTTTTGTGTACAATATTTATCCAGATTTGTAACTTATTTTTATACCTTGAAAATACTGGTGTACTGTGGATTTCTGTGAAGATTTTGAATAGAACCGTATTTACTGTGATAATACTGTATATGTAAGCTGTCACCTGTAGGCATATTTGGAAATTGTCTAGTTGTAATTACGTTGTACGTGACATAAGTCTTAACAAATTATCCTATTTATAGTTACTGAATGCAGTCCTGTTGACTATGTGTGAGGCAGTGAAGAGCGAGGTTGTGCCCGTCATTCGAACTTTTATTCTGTGGCATTACACTACCCTAATCTCAGCCAGGCTGTAGACGGTGTGCCATTAAAATAAAAGGCAGACATGTAAAATGTTTAAATAACAGCAACTTACCTCACCTCCTCGTCCACTAGTAACATGAACTGTGTGTATCATAGTTTAATAAATGTTCATAGGATGACATTATCGCTATTTAAGCACTCCAGAATTATCGGTAAGTGTTTTCTACGTCATGTTGTCTCTTTTGGAAATGAAATATTGTGTTTGTAATAAAATTGGGGGAAACGGCCGATGTTAATGAATGAAACTTGTTTCTGCAATGATGCGAGGTGCTGGAATGGCAATGGTGCAATCCGCTGTCGCATGACTATTGTATAGTGTATAAGTTCTTTATGTATTTGCTGGGAAGGAGGGGGTGGGGGTGGGGTGGCTGGGTTATTTGGCGTCCATTAGCAGAACAGCTTTGGGAGCATGCTGTGGAGAAGCTAATGACTGAGCCAGCAGGGCAGGGCCACTGCCAGCCTCAAATGTTGGTGAACATGCCTGCAGAGAAAACCCGAGTTCAGGGAGAGGTCTGCTACAGCGTGGCCGTCCTTCTCGTCAATATTCCATGCACTGGTCACGCATACAAAATTCTTCTTGGACTCCCGTATGTGAAACAATGAGTCTCATAAATGTAGGCAACACAACGTCAATCAACACAAACTTTTCAAAGTGCCACTACTCGACCAGTTTGCATTTTGGGGATTAACTTGTGAACTTTTTGATGCATAAATAAATGTTTTAGTTTTTTTTTTTCTTTGTTGGTCCTCTGATCAAGATGTTTTTTTTAAAAAAGCTTTTAACTAAAATATTCTGCTCAGTTTTTCTGGTGTTTTTTTGTTTTTTATATATATATATATATATATATATATATATATATATATATATATATATATATATATATATATGTGTGTGTATGTGTGTGTATGTGTGTGTATGTGTGTGTCATGTTCTTCTTTGTGTCTTGTGAACAGTGATATAATTTTTGTAGTTTTGCCTCAGTACACCACAAAAATGGATTATAAATCACAGACTATGTAATTGAAGTGCAGTCTTTTGGCTTTAATTCAACTGGTTTTACAAACATTTTATGCATGAACATTTTTTTAATACACAGCCCCCCCCCTTATTTTCATAGGTTCAAAACAATTGACTTACAAGCAGTTTCATGTCCAGGTGAGCTCTGCTCTCCTTGTTTTCTCATGTCAAATGAAGCAGACGTAATAACTGAAGCTGATTTAGATTTTAAAGCTTTTTCCCTGCAATTTTAAATATGACGCCCAAAGAGGTGTCAGTATGAGTGAGGCAGAGATCAACTTTTGACAAACTGGCCAAATCAGCAACTTAGTTCCTGAATGAATGCAACGCTCAGCTCAGCTCACCAAAAGGCCTGGAAGACCACACAAGATCTTGATGACAGATTATATGATCATTACTTTCGTGGTTAAGAAAAATCACAATATCTAACCAAGAGCACTCTGGATGAGATGCCTTCATGAATGGAATTACAGAAATTTTCCAAAGTAACTAATTGTGACAAAGCAAATTAGAGCAGAAACGTGCACAAATTGTTTGAGTCTCTTAACCACGTGCGGTAGAGGCAGTCCACCGAATGGTCAAGCACTTAAAGTAGCAATAAAGACGGTGGAAAATCATCCTGCCACTCCACACACCTGGACAAGAAGCAAACTGGTAAAAGATTTGCTTTTATATTAAACTTTTTTGAATTCATACAAACCCTCCCATACTCAGCACAGAGCATCATGCACCCCAATTCTTAGAGTGGAGAACAGATATGTCGTCTGTCACAATCAATATAGTGGCAGTCGTCCTGTTTAAGCCATGTTTAGTGATCCTGTAAAATGCTTGTGTTTACAATTTCCACTTGCATCTTTTTGAAAGTGTGCTACTGGAGAGCACACAAAGCATCCATGAAATGCATATTAAATTATTTTGTGAAAAATAATTATTGCTTTTCCACCTACCTTCACCATCTGCTTGTTTGCTCACACGGTCCTTCCTGCTCTTGTACAGTCTCTCCATCCTGTCTCCATCCTCCTCACTCCTTTGCACTGACAATCACAAACATTATGTTCAACTAGAAAATAACAAAGATATAATCTAAAGTGAATATGACATATAACACACCGCTTAGTTATGTGAAACCATCATCAACGACTGTTTGAAAAAGAGAGCCTGCATAGACTATCATTTTTTGTTGACCTTTTTTTTTGTGTCCAGTAGACAATATGGAAAAATATAACATTAGAAGATGTCAGAAAATGATACAAGCCAGTCATCTGATCTCAACCCACAGGAGCAAGCTTTCCAGTTATTAAGTACAAAACTGAATGTAGAAAGACCCACAGACGAGAAGCAGTTGGAGGCGATTTGCAGCAAAGGCCTAGCAGAGCGTCTCAAGGGAGGAAACCAAGCATTTGGTGATGTCCGTGGGTTCCAGACTTCATCGACTGAAAATGGTTTTCATCCAAATATTACAAACAATCTCTGAAAATGGCTGTAATGCCTATACAGCTAATGTAATACTACTTGAATTAAAGCTTGGTTGTTTGACTTAAACTCCACCATGGTGGTGTACAGAGGCAAAATTATAAAAAAAAATTGTGTTTTTGTCAAACAAATTATGAACCTTACAGATATAAATCCTCTGCAAAGCAGGAAGTTCTCATTAAGAAAACACATAAGGTGAGTTAGGTCGGCGCGTCATTTACAGTAACTCAGTCTAAGTCATCATTTTATCGTGGAAGTGAATAACATTCTTTTGAAATCAATGTTATTACTGTAAAGTCTATTTACTACTCTGTTATGACCTTTCCACCTGAAATTTTTTTATACTGCATGCAATATCGCTCCTTAAATTCGATATTAATATAAATGACTTACTGCAATACTGTGAATGTTTTTGCAACCAACGATATTCCACTTTGGAAGCGTTTCTTGGCCCAATAATTCTGGAGTGAGTATGATGTTTTCTTAATGTCTCCAGTTCTCTGACGCATTGTATTTCCAGCACTGATTATTTGCAGCGTGTTTTGAGTGAAGCAACAGAACATTGTTGACGCTTGTCCAAGTCATGACTCCAGAAGTGACATCAGACAGACTGATACGACCAACAGGCAGATCTAGAAGATGGACAGCAGCTCTGCCTGCAGACCTTATCCTGCCTCAGCTGTGAAGGAAGCACTGGGCTGCTACCCTGAAGTGACGTCTGCTCAGTCAGCCCACAGGATGACTTTCCCTCCTTCCTTCTCTCTAAACACCCGGTACGATGCCAATCCCTTTGACTCTGTCTCCATTGGAAAATCCCCGATAAACACTTTTGGATTAATCATAGGATGTTTGCAGATATGTTAGTCATTCTTTAATATCAGTCAAAGAGTAATGAAAAAACAGGCGCATTAGTCACCCTGCATCTGTAAGTGTTGCCTATTAGGTCTGCACTTCTTCAAATCTGGACCCCTTCCATTGTCTGTATGTCTGCTTACACTTGGTCCTGAATCAATCGTCTGAGTTTCTCATTGTGCACAAAAATCTTCCCTTTGCATTGGCTACATTGTCTCAGCGAAGAATGGAGGCATTACATCAAGAACAAAAGCAATGAGCTGCTTCTCTAAATCCCAGCCTGGAATTGTTTTTCCTTAGTCCTTAATGTTTTTCAAAGAAACAAACAGTCGGAACTAAATCTGACAATTTCACAAGTAAAGCTGAAAAGTTTTCATATTAGTCCATTTTAAAATAGTAGAATATTGAAAAAAAAATCCTTTTTTGTAATTAAAGATACACTTTCTTATATACTATATTCATTACACATAAAGTAAATATTTTCAAGCCTTTATTTGCTCCAATTTTGATGATTGTGGCTTTTAGCTTAGCAAAATCACACATCCAGTATCTCAGATTATTAGAATATTTAATTTTGAGTTTGAGTAAACTGCTATTCAAGTAGTATAAACACTGTGTATATCAAGTCCAGTACAGGCAGCCACAATCACGGGGAAGTCTGCTAACTTGACAGTTGTCCAGATGAAGATCATCGACACCATGCACGGGGAGGGTACGCCACAGAAGGCCATCGTTGAAAAGGTGGGCTGTGTTCAGAGGGCCAAACTGACATTAACGGAAAGGTGAGTGGATGGAAAAGTGTGGTAGGAGAAGGAAAAGGTGCGCAAGCAAAAGGAATGACCGAGGCCTTAAGAGGATTGTTGAAGTTGATTCAAGCAGTTGGTAGAGTTTCACGAGGCTGTTGTCAGTGTATCAAGAGGCTACAACTGTTGCATTCCTAATATGAAGACACTCCTGAACCAGAGGCGCTGTCGGGAGTGTCTCACCAACGCTAAGGAGAAGAAGAACCAGACAGTCACCTTTCTTCCTCACTCTGAGGTTTGGTTTGAGCTTCAGCAGGCTATCCTGACTATGTCTACATGCTGAAATGCACTGAGTTGCTGCCATGTGATTCTGAATGAAGTGGCTGATGAGGGTAAAGTCTGCTCTTCATTTTAAAACCAAGGTCCTGGAGTCTGGAGGAAGAGTGGAGAGGCACACAATCTGTTTCAACTCCACTGTGAAGTTTCTGCAGTCAAATCAGGAAAAAAAATAAATTAGTATTGGTATTGGAAAGCTAAAATATGACTTGCCAATACTTTTGTCTTTTCCAATGTATTTTTTTTTTTATTATTGTGCTCAAATATGGGACTTTACAGGATGGCTTGGTTTTTTAAAAAATATTTTAGCTACAAATACACATTTATTTCAGGCTTTTGTCATTAATAGTTGTTGAGATATTCATGTTCAAACAATGCCTCAAGTTTCAGTGTGTCAAAAAATGACCTGGACGTGGGTCGACTGGCCTTTTTTTTAAAAAAAAAAGAAATATATCAAAGTATTTGATATATAAAGCTAAAAATTCACAGTAGTCATTCTTTATATCCAAACTTTGAACCATAACATTTTTTATGCAAACTGGAGATGGTTTAACAGAAAATGTTCTAAAAATTGGATGACCCAGGTATTGGAAATGAAAAACATGCACAAAACCTTATGTTTGCTCAATCCAACATCAAATTTGAATAAAAATAGAATTTCCTGAAGTTTTGTGACTGTAAATTTTATATTAAAAAATGTTCAGTTTTTATTTTGCATCATTGTGAAATACAACTACATACCATTCGAAATTCTCAGTAGTTGTCTTTTACTATGTGGAAGTTTTTATTTTTATTATTATTATTATTATTATTGTGTGCTCAAATATGGGACTTAATGGAACAGCTTGAATTTTTTTTTTAAATATATTTTAACAAGCAGATACTCAGACACCTATTGATGTATCTGTCCCAAATTACAGATCCTGATTCAGTTTGATGGTAAGAAAGACCAATTACAACAAACACTCGTCTCAAGGCGCTTAAGGTAATTTAATTATGAAAAATACTCTTTCTTGATATTTAAACTTTTGAGATGCATTAATGCTAATCATGAATGTGGAATCTCAAATTTTATTTGTCCTAAAAGCACGGCGCAGTTGTCACAGGCTTGCGAAAGCACTTCGGGATATTGGTTGTGACTTCATAAAATAACATTTCACTTCACATGTCATTATATATTTGTGGTAAAATACACTACTCAAAAAAGGGAACATCTTTTAATCAGTTTCACATCAAGTCAGTTAAACTTCTGGGTTATTGATCTGGTCAGTTCAGTAGCAGAGGGAGTTGTTAATCAGTTTCAGCTGCTTTGGTGTTGATGAAATTAACAACAGGTGCACTAGAGGAGTAACAACAACTCCCAAAACAGGAGGGATTTTACAGGTGGAAGCCACTGACATTTTCCCCTCCTCATCTTTTTTGTTTTTTCACTAGTTTTGCATTTGGCTAGGGTCAGTGCCGCTGGCATGAGGTGATACCTGGACCTCACACAGGTTGCACAGGTAGTTTAACTCAATACGTGCCATTGCCAGAAAGTTTGCTGTTTCCCCCGGCACAGTCTCAAGAGTGTGGAGAAGATTCCAGGAGACAGGCAGTTACTCCAAGAGAGCTGGACAGGGCTGTAGAAGGTCCTTAAGCCATCACGCATATCTGCTCCTTTGTGCAAGGAGGAACAGGATGAACACTGCCAGCCCTACAAAATGGCCTCCAGCAGGTCACCGGTGTGAATGTGTCTGATTAAACAATCAGAAACAGATGTCATGAGGGTGGCCTGAGGGCCCAATGTCCTCTAGTGCGGCCTGTGTTCACTGCCCAGCACTGTGGAGCCCAATTGGCATTTGCCATAGAATACCAGAATTGGCAGGGCCACCACTGGCGCCCTGTGCTTTTCACAGATGAGAGCAGGTTCACCCTGAGAATATGTGACAGATATGAAAGGGTCTGGAGAAGCTGTGGAGAATGTTATGCTGCCTGTAACATTGTTCAGCTGGTGGTGGGTCAGTGATGGTCTAAGGCAGCATATCCATAGAAGGATGCACACACCTCCACAGGCAAGGCAACGGCACCCTGCCTGCCATTAGGTACTGAGATGAAATCCTTGGGTCCACTGTGTTGGTGCAGTGAGTACTGGGTTCCTCCTGGTGCACCACAATGCCTGGCCTAATGTGGCAAGAGTATGAAGGCAATTCCTGGAGGATGGAGGAATTGATACCACTGACTGGCCCCTATGTTTGTCTGACCTAAATCCACCTCTGGGACATTATGTTTCCATATGACACCACCACGTTGCACCTCAGACTGTCCAGGAGTTCAGTGATGCCCTGGTCCAGATCTGGGAGGAGATCCCCCAGGACACCATCCGTTGTCTCATTAGAAGCATGCCCCAATGCTGTCAGGCATGCATACAAGTATATGGGGGCCATGCAAACTACTGAGTACCATTTTGAGTTGCTGCAATAAAATTTCGGCAAAATGGACTAGCTTGCTGTGCCATTTTTTTCACTTTTACTTTTGGTGTGTCTTTGAATTCAGCCCTCTGCAGGTTGATAATTTTCATTTCCATTAAACGATGTGGCATCCTTTCCTTCCTAACACATTACCCAGTTTATATGAGTACAGATATCTGGCATGATTTTTTTTCCTATTGATGTGTTTTCAAAGTGTTCCCTTAATTATTTTTGAGCAGTGTCTGTTAGTCATATAGGCTTCTTGGCAAGCAAATTATTTTTCACAAGTCCCGAAACCTCAAAAACAACATCCAGCTTTGAAAACAGTGATTGTAAAAGGCAGAATCCACAAAACCTTTACACAAACATGACATATTTCACATGTGGCTTCTAAAACATAAGCAACTAAAGGGAAAATAGTTTGATAACTCTTTGCTTTGTTGATATTATTTTCAGTAGTTTTCAATCATGTTTGTGACTCTAAAACTGCACCAAGAAGCCCTGATGATCTTGTCTATTGAGCAAACTCTTCATCTGTCTTTTTTTGTTTGAGTCTGTTAGAGATGTTGCAAGTCATTGTTGTGACACAGCTGTCTGTCCAAAGCTTCCCGTCCTTGTATTATTTATTCTGAGGGGTTGTGCATTTATTTAAGCTTTGTGCACAAATATATTTTGACAGCTTGGGACTCTTCCATTAGCGCAGAAAGCGTAGTAGAGAAACACTCAATAGGCTGTCCTCAAATGGCTCTGACTGTTGACCCCTCCTGTTAACACAAAGACCTGACCCTGGCTACGCATCCTTCAGCTAGGGAAACAAGTGAATCCGCAGTGTTATAGTGCAGGGTATCCCTCCTGTCAGTGTGCTTCAGACATTGTGGATGCCAGTAATGTAGCCCTGTTTCAAGACACATCAATCTGTCTCTTTTTTGTTGTGGTTGTTATAATAGTATATTAACACTAATACCAATATTTCTACAGTGAGCTAAATGCAAAGTCTGGAAAACAATGATCAGAATGTGAAGAAATAGCAGCTATGACTTAATGTCCAAAGCATCTGTGTGTTGTGATATCAGCTCAAGTTGAACTAAGGCCGAGCTATACTTTCATGTAGTACCAATTTGTACCATAAGATGGTGAAGTGAGCAGAAGCATTAAATAACAAGGGAAATCACTAAAGGCACAGTTTTATTTACAGTGGCGGACTAGCAAAAGGCAGAACCACTTGAAGAAATGGGAGTAGCTAAAAACAAATATCTAAATTTAAACATCAGCACACATCTGGGCCCTGTTCCAGAAAGCAGGTTCAACAAACTCTGAGTTTAAATAAAGAGCAAAATCTCCATTTTAATGCAATGGACCAAGTAATATGAATGTGTTTCAATGTGTACTGTGATGTTTGTCTTAGAGACCCTCATTTACCCAACTTTTCCTTAAGAGGCCAAGCTGGAATCCCACCAAACACATTCAATTTTTAAATCTAATCAGCTGTAACCTCGAGTTTCCAGTTTTCACTAAACCTTTCTGGAGCAAGGGCTTGAACACACACCCACTGGGAAAATGTTTCCCCTGATGGTGAATGTTTTAGTTAAACTTTGCAAAAGAGTAATTGCAAAAAATACCTTTAAAAGTTACTGTGGGTTGCAAAACATAGCTGGCAATGTGCGGGTCTTATAATATTCAACATCACTCTAATACAATGGTGTAGTTATAGTTTCCACATGTAAAATCCATCTTTCAGGTTCAGGTTTAGGATTACAGCCTCCTCCAGAGTAAACAAAGGTGGATACTTTTCACCCAGTATTAACAGCTGAGGAAAACAATGGACTGACAGACTATAAAACAGGGACAAACTCCGGGGTGAATTCAGTTCGGAGTCAGTTTTTTGATTTCAGGTGGGGTAAAAAAAAAAAGAAGCAAACTACAGCAAAATATCTAATTGACCATTATTTTCAATTTATTTCTAAATGTTGAAATTCACATATGTTAAAATATAGCATGTAAAAAAATGTATTTTTTATACCAATAGTAGCCAGCTGCGGCCGTTATGGGGTACAGTCTGAACTGAATGTTTTTGGTCTCTCTTGGATGACTAAAACTTGTTTGTCATTTTGCAGCCACCGTAGCTCAGATTACACACTTGAACTGGAAGGGGTAAGAAAACAGAACTCAGTGCAATCTACGATCTACTGACTCTATCGGTGGAAATATTACACACTGTAACTTTAAATACATTCTCCATATTCTTTGTATTGTGAGTCTCCATGAATTGTACTTCGGGCCATACTTTTACATTTTACCAATTTAGTTTTCCGTTCCTCTGCTTCTGAATACTGTGTTTTTTTTGTTTTAAAGCAACATTTTCATACAAACTCTGAGCATTTGACAAGCTGCTGATCTGCTGGGATTTTCCCCACAGCCATCTCTAGGGTTTACAGAGAATGGTCCAAAAAAGCGAAAATATCCAGTGAGCAGCAGTTCTCTTGGCCAAAATGCCTTGTTAATGCCAGAAATCAGAGGAGAATGGCCAGACTACTTTGAGCTGATAGGAAGGCAACAGTAACTCAAATAACCACTCATTACAACCAAAGTATGC
This sequence comes from Pterophyllum scalare, assembly GCA_024447675.2. Lineage (NCBI taxonomy): Eukaryota > Metazoa > Chordata > Actinopteri > Cichliformes > Cichlidae > Pterophyllum > Pterophyllum scalare. Next base: position 67,900 of record JAMQGT020015094.1, read on the forward strand.
AGAAGAGCACCTCTGAATGTACAGCATTTTGAACCTTGAAGCAGATCGGCTCCAGCATGAGAAAATGACACTAGGTGCCACTCCTGCCGGTTAAAAACAGAAAACTAAGGCTCACCAGAATTGGATTACAGGAGATTGGGAAAATGTTGCTTGGTCTGATGCGTCTCAATTTCTGCTGTGACATTTGGATGGTAGGGTCAGACTTAAGTATGAAAACACGGATCCATCCTGCCTTCAGGCTGCTGCTGGTGTAATGGTGTGGGGGATATCGTCTTGGCACACTTTGGCTCCTTAGCACCAACTGAGCCTTGCTTAAAATCCACAGCCTGCTTGAGTATTGTTGCTCACCATAGTGTTAAGGCAGTTCTAAAGACAAAAGAGGGTCTAGCGTGGTATTAGCAAGGTGTGCCCTAATAATGTGGCTTGTTTTGGAGTGGTTTTGATCTTTTCATCTTAATTACGGAACAAATGTGACAAATGTGACCAATGTGACGTGTCTTGTGACAAAGGGCTGCATGACTGTTCCTTAAATCTACCCAGTCGACTCTGCTGACTTGGAAACATCAAATTACATCTCTCCAAAGTGGGGAAAGTCAAGAGTGTAGAGATTACGTAAGTCATCATTACAGTTGACCTGGAAGCAATGGGCAGGCCTGCATTAATGAGTTAATATCAAGCCCTGCCTTTGTGCTTAACCAAGACTCATTCACTGCTATTTCAGCATTCAAACTCTGCCACAGTAGCCCTTTGGCCATTTACCCAGCATCGCTTCCTCCCTTTCCACTTTCCCATCAGACTGTGTAGTGAAACAATAGTAACAGCTTTTATTTATAGTTGATAGCATTTCATCAGGTCCACAGTGTGTCATCGGCACTGGAGGAAAAAGCGGCAACAATGGGGAGTGGAAGAGTCGCAGTATATATGATTAAGGATGTTCCCGCTTCAGCCCAGAGTTATGCTCTGCCTTTGGATTCGTTGTAAGAATGTGTTCATTTATCATACAGTTTCTCTTTCATGTTTATTTTCTGCTTCTTGTGGGAATTTGGCAGGATCTGCTGGGATTAGATTCTGAAGACATAAAACTGTATGACCGCCAGCTGGTCATCATCATATGACAAATAATCACCAATATAAACTTAAAGCAATGATTTGCTGCTTTTCGACTGGCATTAAATTATGTCTCTGGCCTCAGCTTGTGATGTTCCCAATATGTATTTGCAAATTTGCTCGCAAATGAGACGTATACAGTTTTGTGCTCCATAGTGACATAACAGCAAGAATACAGGAAGAAATTAGAGCGTAAGTCATTTTAGACCCAGCATGGCTAACTGGCATCAGCATATCAGACCGGTTGATGAGCTGATCCATGATGTTCAAAGTCAGTGGATTGGGTGATATAGTGGTGACAGAGGCAGAAGTATAGCATTTGGGCTGTTTTCTATATTCTGAACTCTGGCCTAGGGGAAAACCAATTAGTGTAGGCACATTGACTATGCCAAGCATCAGCTTTTCTTATACCTCATGTGAAATAAGTATATTACAGTCCTTAGGGTACTGTGCCATATTTCCCATACGCGCAGTATGCCTGTCCAGGAAGGGGATTGTGAATGACTTAGGTTGCCATATGGGAATAATGTCATGCTTCTTTTCCATTCTTAACCAATTCCCCCTTGTCAGATTGCTTTAGATCATCCTTAGCCATCCACAGAACAAAAAAAGCACACTCCGCCATGAGATGATAATGCAAGATAATGTCAAAAGAAATTACTCACAGGACGCCACGTTATACACTAATCATCACCAGAGCAGTTAAGCTCATCAGCATTATCTGCACAACACATCTCTCCCATCTCGATGATAGCCATCAGTTAAGCATATGAGGTTTCACGGTTGTGTTGAATTTTCCCCACTCTCCCAGCTGGACTTCTTCTTCCCCCCTCTGATGATTAAATACATTTGTCATTGAACTATGATTGGCCTGCTACCTCTTCTCTTGCGGCCACCCATTTTACAGGCTTCAGTGATTTGTCAGAATCCGTGCCCAGTTTTCTGTGTGGTCTTTTTTTTTTCTCCCCCTCTCCATCCTTAACCATCAGCCTCTTCTCCTCTCTCCTCCCTTCATTATCTCCTTATGATATCAAGTATTACACTGTGACAACTACAACTCTATTTCCTCCCCGCATTAAGCAATAAGATGAACGTCCATCAGCAAATGGAGTATGATGAATATGATTTAAAAAGTGAGTGACTTGCTCTTTCAGCATGTTTTTGTCATTTTATGCAGTGAAAACCTAAAGAATATGCTCATAACACATTAGTAGTTAATGCATGGATCTCTGGTTGTGCATATGTAATGCTGCTGTTTTAATAATCTATAAAATAACACCATGTGTGACAAAATTGGGCCTCATCTGCATTTATGTGCAAAGAATGATACTTTGTGACAGTAACTGAACAAGATCTGTGCACTGCACTGTTGGCTCTCAATAAACTGTGTTTAATAGAGCGCTGCAATCCTTTAGAGGTTTTATCCAGTGAATGGCATATGCTGAAATAGGATACATACATTCACTGGTGAAAATGTCCACTGAGTGGCAGTTCTCTGGGCCAGTCGGCCTTGTTGATGCAAGAGGTCAGAGGAGAATGGCCAGACTGCTTTGAGCCAATATGAAGAAAACAGTAACTCAAATAACCACTCGTTAAAGCCATTGTTGGGTGTAACATGTTCCAAAATAGCACCCTACTCTACTCAATTCAAAATCAAATGAATCAGTTTTTTTCTTTCTGTGCACTTGAGCTAAAATTAGCTGATTTCATGTGCAGGGAGGAAGAAGATGGTGGAGCGGTGTGCAGCCTTTCATGGGCAGAGATATGGACCCTACTTTTATTTTTTTGCACAAAAGGACAGAGTGCAATGATAAAGTGCAAACTGCTTCCAGGACAGCAACAACTGTATAATACTGCAAGCACAACAAACATCTGCACAGACAGCATGCTAACACAAAGCTAGCCAAGAACCCAGAGTGATGCTAAAGCTGTGTGTATGCTGACCTCAGGCCAGCAGCCAGAGCCTGATCTTCAACCGGTAACAAAAGCAGTGATGAGCAGTCAGGCTTGCCGCATTGTGGCCTCCATTTCTACCTGTACGTGTTTCTACTGTGGCGATCGCGTTGAAGTCTCTTTGGACTGGACTCTGCTTTACTTTGTGTTGTTGTCTTTGTGTTCATATGTAAACACATAAAGAAAGATTGTATGTATGTCCTCATTAGGATAAAGATTTGTGTTGGTGAGTGGAACTGTAGCCTAAGGTTCATATTGTTAACTGGTGTGGACTCACCTTGCCGTGTATCAGTGATTCAGTTTACTGCTGGTGGTGTAGTTTTGTGGGGAATATTTTCTTGGCACGTTTTGTGCTCTTTAGTAGTACTTGGGCATTGTTTAAAATCCACAGCCTACTTTAGTATTGGTGCTGACCATCTCCATTACTGTATAAAATAACCTTGACCACAGTGTACCCACTTTTAAATGGCTGCTTCCAGCAGGGTGACATGTTGGTCAGACCATCTCAGGCTGGTTTCTTTAACATGACAATGAGTTCACTGTACTCGAATTGCCTTCACAGTCACCAGATCTCAATCCACCTTTGGGATGTGGTGGAGCTGAGATTTGCATCACAGATGCGTGGCCGACACATCTGCAGTAACTGCATTATGCATAATCATTTATAGACAAAAATCTCTGAGGAACGTTTCCAGTGCCTTGCTCATGAAGACTTAAGGCAGTTCTGGAGGCAAAAGGGAAGGCACCCCGGTACTAGCAAGGTGTCCTTAATAAAGTGTATATACAAATAAATTAGTTAATGAAGTGGTTGCCAACTGCATAACTCATAATGAATGTGTTAAAGTAAAAAAAAGACGAACGTAGACAAAGGTACATACAACTGTCTGTCCAACAGAGATTCAGAAATGCCTCTAACAGAAGGGCATGAAAAACACTGAATCCACTAAATCACAAATAAACTGCAAAAAGAAGTCACAGCAGACACAAAAAAGTAAAGAAAAGAGGAAAAATAGTTCTGTCAATCCCACTTTTCTTGTTAAATGTGACTGACTCACAAGGTTAGTGTTTAGCTGTCTGCTCAGGTCACATTACTTAATAGAGTGGTGTCCAGTCTCTCTCCCATACACACATACACATGGAAGAAATGGGCATATCACGCAAACTCTGGCATGGATGCTACCCTTTTATCTAAGGGCCAGCCCACTTCTTTGAATGAACTCCCTAAGGCTAGCTGAATTGCCTGATATGGAAATAACTGGTGACTGTAACACAAGCATTAGTGTGTGTGTGTGTGTGTGTGTGTGTGTGTGTGTGTGTGTGTGTGTGTGTGTGTGTGTGTGTGTGTGTGTGTGTGTGTGTTTTAAACCATCAAACTAGCCACAAATAAATAAGGTTGCATCTGCGCAATGTTTCTAGGGACAGGATCATCAAACCCTAGACAATATGAGAGCAAATCTGTTGCCAAGTAGTAAGTTTGTGTCTGAATTAGCAGTATATGGACACAGGTAATCTTTTGTGCTAGGAGCGACTACTTGGCAGTCCAGATAACATCAGGGGGCTCAGCTCTTCTTATATTTATGTTGTTCCCTTGAATACAACATCAACAGATGTCTAATCTCTGATGACAAAACTATTTTAATCTCCTTTTAGGCGACACTTTGCGCATACAAGCTCAGCATACAGATTTTGATGGATAGCCTCGATATTAATTGTTGCTTTTCTTTTCAAAATCTATTTTCCAGGACAATATATCATGTTTGCTAGTTGCTATTGGCCCCACTAGTGTGGTAAATCAAAGCAGAGGAAATAATAATTTAGGATGTGGACAGAAAAAATATGGCTTGCATAAATTCCTGAGCAGGGTTCATTTTGGCTATTCCATTTGTTTTATTTGGTCAGTGCATTTTCAACCAAAGGACAATTACAGTACTCTGCAAATGTCTTGAGTCACCCCTCAATTCTTCGTATTTTTTGTCCAAGGAGCCAGACTTTATTGTATTTTTTAAAAGTGGTCTTGAGCAACAGTTCTCCAGGATTTCTGAAGTTCTCTCAAAGTTTTTCTTTAGACACTGGCTGCTTTTTCACTCATTTTCAGTCCAGTCCAGTACCTGACCATTTTAGGCTACCTAACACTGACCTATGAATCATTCAAGTATAAAAACGGCACCTAACTCAAGGGACGAACCAGTGCTGTGTCCAACATAGCAGACAACTTAGTAAAGAACTAACTGCAAACTGTTTCTTTAGGCACTTTTATTTTAGCAACCTGTCACAAGACACATAATTTCTTTAGCTGAATCTACTGTATGACAAATACCAAAGATAACACAGTTTGACAGGCATAAAATAGTGTTCTATGCCTTCACCAACAAGGTGATTCCTACCTATATAGAAAAACACACAGTGGACCAATATCAATCGTGGATTGGCCTCCCCAGAGCCTAGACCTCAATAATATTGAAGCAGTGTGGGATCATTTTGACAGGGAATGGAACAAAAGGCAGCCAGCATCCAAAGAAGAGCTTTGAATGTCCTTCAAGAAGCCTGGAGAATTATTCCTGAAGACTACTTAAAGAAATGACAAGAAAGCTGCCTCAGAGAGTTGAGGTACAGCAGTATTTACTCATTAAGGAGAAATAACTGTCCATCAGTCTATCATACCAGATGACTGAACTTTTCCATGTAAAATTAATCTAGTTTCAAGATGTTTGAGGGGGTTCCTGCCCCCACATACATTTTCATGTACTACTTATTTCAGATCGTCAGTTGAAAGTGTTTCAGTGGCATTCAAATATATTCAAATATAGGCTTTTACTTGACCATTAAATAACACTTCATTTGTTATTTTCTATCCATTTCCTGGTGGATTATCCCATTGAAAGACCTGTTTCTGGTTTAATGTAAACTTTTGAACAGACGCCTCTTCAAGCACTTTTTGATATGATGTAGAATTCATAGTTGATTCAATTACTGCTAACTTCCAAGTCCCTGAGGGAGCGAGGCAAACCCAAACAATAACATTTCCACCACTGTGGTTTACAGTTATTATGAGGTTTTCTCCTCAAAAACTGCCTTTGGTCTGTGCGAAACATGTCTACTGTTCCTGTGGCCAAACAACTCTATCTTTGATTTGACTATCAGGACTAAAGTGCTGGTCTTTAGAGCAAAAATAAACTTTCACAATGAGCAAAGTTCTTTTTTGGACACCAGTAACTTTTTCCTGGCACTTCTCCAAAGCAGCACAGATCTCGCCAATCTCTTTCTGTTTGTAGATGCACTTTGGCACCAAAAGTTGCAAAAGTTACCTGCAGGCTGCAATGAAATTTGCGGTGGTTTTTTTTTTAAAGACATCTTTATTTTTTTAATCAGATGAACTGATCTTCATGGTGAATTTGTTGGGGATATTAGTCTTAAATAAACTGGCAGCCATTTGAAATTTACGCCAGATGATTTTTCCCTACATTGGAGTGATTTATTTGCTATCATTTGCTGATCCTTTTAAATCATTTGCCAGACTCCTAGGCATCAATGTTTTTTTTCCTGAAGATCTGAAGGAGCTCTTTAGATCTTGGAATGATGACACCACACATTTCAGCAGCAAAGAGAACACCAGATGTCAGAGATTTAAATAAAACAGGTTCCACCTGTCTCTTAAGAAGGTTCTAATCACTGGCACATATTCTGGAGTCTCTGATTCTAAATGAAAGGATCTGAAGCTGACACAAACGTTGTACATTCTTTAATTTCATTTGAAATATGTCAAATGATTACATGTTGACTGAGTATATCACCTTTATTTACTGCCACTCTTTCAGAGAGGATCAAATCTCAGCTTGTCCAAATATGTAATGAAACCAGGACAACACCGATGGAAAAAATGGAAATATCAATCAGAATTAATCAAAATCGGCCTTATGCTGTCTCATCATCATGCCATCCTTAGTCACGTGATTTAAAGTTAAACTCACAATGAGATTCATAACATCCACATGTAGCAGCAGTTGTTGAAGGCATGATGACAAGCTGTCTCCTGCTCTCAGAGAGGCTAAAGGAGGTCATTGATGATAAAGGCTGAACTCCGAGCACTGCGATGTATTTGCACTGCAGTTCCAGGGACGACACGTGAAGAGCGGCCATTGCAGCCTCCTGCCTCACAGGGCTCCTTTGGCCTGTGTATAATTGATGAGTGGAGTGAATAAGAGATGAGTTTGTGACTGTCAGCCAGCCTGATGGGGACGGACAGAGCTCAAGTTTGGCTCTCCTCATCTGGCTGATGATGACAGCGATGGTGATGATGATGCTCCTGTTTTCTCCATGACTCTTTTCTGGACTGTGTTTGGACCTGTGCGTCACCATTCTCATCACTACTACCTTTTCTGGATGGCAACCAAAAAGGCAAATAGAGGAGAAAGAGACAGAGCTGGGCCAGTGTGTGGGGGATGATGAAGTGCACCAGAATGGAAGATAGATACAAGGACTGAAGGTAGGAGATGATAGGAGGGAAATTTACTCTGGGGTTCGGTTTTAGGGCAAATCATTCGTTGCAGAAGGAAAGTTTTAAATCATACATATAAGAAGTTGGAAATAATATATGGCAACTTTCTATCATTTCATTCTGGTAGACTAAATCTATTGTAGCCTATAAACTCAGCAGGCAAAAAGATTCTCCCTTATAATCCTGCAATTGCCATTCTCTTCACATTTCTTTCCCAGGAAATAGAAGCACTTTGGCTATATGGGATGCTTAAAGGTACACCTCCCCTTGGGAATTCTTCCATCATGGTGAGGTCAGCCAGAGTCACCAGGATTTGATTTTAATAAGCCTTTGAAGCTCACAGTTTGATTGGATAGTTATTACATTGGAAGATTCTCACGGCACATATCTGTCATTGTTGTCCCAGTACACCACTGGGGTCAGGACCTTTGCTGCTCCTCCTGCAGATCCCTTCTAGTGACTGAGATTGATGCAAATGCTCACAGGTTAGAGAAAAATGTCAATATATGCCCCAGTCATATAGGATGCAGTGTGAGGCGGTGAGATGGCAGAGGTTGCCACCAGAAAACTGAATAGGAAAGCAGCAATAAGCTGAAAAAAACCCTTTCACAGTTTACATTGCATTGAGAATGAGTGCTACAGTTACACTAGAATAAAAGATTAAGAATATTCATGTCCTAGAGCGAGCCTCGGTGGCTATTTCTTTTTAAATTTATAATATCTATTTTCAGTCTTAGACGCCACTGCACAGTCTGTGATCAAAGTATGGGAAGTATCTACAACTGAGCACACTGACACATTTAAACAGCTATACCTCTGCTGTAGTGAAAATGTATCAAGCAGAATTATAATGAAATGATTGTGATCAAAGTGCCGGCGATGGGGTGTGTTACACTGGAAATGTTAGGACAGCAGTGTACTGCTGGGATATGAATAAATTACCGGGGGTCGCCCCTGAGTCATTTTCAATCTGTCTCCCCTTTTTAACAACTGTTCTGCCATTCTGAGACAACAATTTACATATCAATGTGATCCTTCTGAGAGGGATTACCAGCAGAAATTGGACTTGTTACAGATTTGATGGAAAAAAGCATTCCACAAATGGCTTATAAAGAAAAGCTTCCTGAATGCTGATGTTAAGCTACCATCATAGTGCCCAGAGATAACTGTGTTCAAAGTTTCTAGGGCAAAACTGTCAAGGATTGACCTAGCTTTGAGAGGTGAATGTTAATCCCCTACTGCAGTTAATGAAGGTAACATTGCAAAATGCGGATGTGTACTTGTGAGCTTATGTGTGTCATTGAATAAAATACACATCCACATATTAAAGTCTCTTTTCAGTGCCAGATGGACCATTGTGAGAGGAAAAAAAATAGTAAAATAAATAAAGCTTTCATGATGACCACGATTTGTTTGCAAATTAGAATATAATCTACAATTCAGCTTTCTAATATGGCATGTGCCAATTGTGGGGCACAAGCACCACCTGGCATCAGCTCTAAAACCTACACTCCCAACCATAAGTATTTGGATGGTTAGATTTTTTTTTCTTTCTAGGATCTTTATTTCAGGACTGTAATCACCCAAAGATTTTTTTTTTAGAGGAAACTGACTGCCATTATCTTTCAAAGCTGGTCTACCTTAAAGGCAATTGTTTTCAAAGCTGAGATATTTTGATAATGTTCCATCCATCCATCCATCCATTCTCTTCCGCTTATCTGTAAGCGTCCAACACCCACAGGAAACGAGTCTGACTTATTACCGGCTATACGGACCAAGCTGTCACTGCAGTTCTACAGAGACTGAATGGCCCGCAACAATGGGCCAGACACCCCATACTCCCGCAGGACCTCCCACAGGATACCCCAAGGGACACGGTCGAATGCCTTCTCCAAGTCCACAAAGTACATGTAGACTGGTTGGGCAAACTCCCACGCACACTCGAATATCCTTGAGAGGATAAAGAGCTGGTCCAGGGTTCCATGACCAGGACGAAAACCACATTGTTCCTCCTGAATTGGAGGTTCGACTAATGGGAGGATCCTCCTTTCCAGCACCCTGGCATAGACCTTACCAGGGAGGCTGAGGAGTGTGATCCCCCAGAAATTGGAGCACACCCTCCAGTCTCCCTTCTGGAATATGGGGACCACCACCCCAGTCTGCCAATCCAGTGGCACTGCCCCAGATCTCTACCCGATGTTGCAGAGGTGTGTCAACCAAGACAGCCGTACAACATCCAGAGCCTCAGGGTGAATCTCGTCCACCCCAGGGGCCCTGCCACCAAGGAGTTGTTTAAACACTTCAGTGACCCCCGGTGATGGGCACGTCATCCCCCATCCCCAGACTCTGCTTCCACTACAGAAGGGATCAGTGGGTTCAGGAGGTCCTCCAAGTATTCCTTCCACCGTCTGACTATAGCCTCAGTTGAAGTCAGCAGCACCCCACCCGCACTATAAACCCTGTGAGTGGAGCACCGCTTTTCCCTCCTGAGTCGCCTGACGGTTTCCCAGAATTGCTTCGATGCTGTCTGAAATTCTTTTTCCATAGCCTCGCCAAACTCCTCCCACACCCAAGTTTTTGCTTCAGCCACTGCCCGAGCTGCATTCCGCTTGGCCTGCCGATATCTGTCAGCTGCCTCTGGAGTCCCATAGGCTAACCAATCCCGATAGGACTCCTTCTTCAGCTTGATGGCTCCCTTCACCTCCGGTGACCACCATGTGGTTTGGGGGTTACCACCATGACAGGCACCAACCACCTTGCAGCCACAGCTCTGAGAAGCAGCCTCAACAATGGAGGTGCGGAACATGATCCATTTGCACTCAATGTCCTCAGCTTCCCTTGGAATGCTGTCAAAGTTCTGCCGGAGGTTGGAGTTGAAGATCTCGTGGACTGGGGCTTCTGCCAGGCGTTCCCAGCGCACCCTCACAATACGTTTAGGTGCACCAGGTCTGTCCAGCATCTTCCCCCGCCACCTGATCTAACTCACCACCAGGTGGTGATCAGTTGACAGCTCAGCTCCTCTCTTCACCTGAGTGTCCAGAACATACGGCTGCAGATCTGGGGATATGACAAAATCGATCATTGACCTGCGACCTAGGGTGTCGTGGTGCCATGTGCACTCATGGACATCCTTATGTTCGAACATGGTGTTCGTTATGGACAAACTGTGGTTTGCACAGAAGTCCAATAACAAGACACCATTTGGGTTCAGATCAGGCAGGTCGTACCTCCCAATCACGCCCCTCCAGGTCTCACTGTCATTGCCCACGCGAGTGTTGAAGTCTCCCAGCAAGACGATGGAGTCACCTGACAGAGCACCTTCAAGCACCCCGCCCAGCGACTCCAAAAAGGGTGGGTAATCTGAACTGTCATTTGGCACATAAGCGCAAACAACAGTCAGAACCCATTCCCCGGCCCTAAGGCTCAGGGAAACAACCCTCTTGTCCACCGGTGAAAACTCCGACGTACAGGCAGCAAGTCGGGGGGATACAAGAATACCCACCCCAGCTCACCGCCTCTCGCCAAGGGCAACTCCAGACTGGAACAGAGTCCAGCCCTGCTCCAGGAGACTGGTTCCAGAGCCCAGGCCATGCGTTGAGGTGAGCACAACTATATCTAGCTGGTATCACTCAATCTCACGCAATAGCTCCTCTCCTTCCCCACCAGAGAGGTGAAATTCCATGTCCCAATAGCCAGTCTCGATAGCCGTGAATCGGTCCGCCAGGGCCTCCACCCTTGGCCAACGCACACTGCACACGACCCCTACGAAGTCTCCTGCTGGTGGTGGGTCTACAGGAGGGCAGGCCCATGTAACCTTTTTTTTTTTTTTTACTCAATAATGTTCAATAAGTAAAAATCGATGACGTATCACCACTGATACATTTACACAAGCACACTTTGCATTACCGTAATGGCACATTGGTTTGTCCTTTCAGAAAAATCCAAATGGTTTCTGAACGCTGAAAAATTGAGCTTCATAGCAAACATGTGGACACTACGGTAATTTTACTCGACCACATTTTTAACAAGAGAAACTAAAAAACAAATCCTCACAGATGTAGAGAGCAACGTTTTGGGGCACTCATGATTTTTAAATAAGGTGCATATGAGTTACGATTTGGATTTTATAAGCCATTTTGTGAGAGGAGTGCTGAGTCCATTTCAGAGAAATTTTGACAGTTGGTTACAGTGGACAGCTGATGAGCTGATTCATTTAAATATTATCATCTGATTGGTTGATTTAAATCTCCATTCTCTCTCTGTAATTGGTTGATACCTGTTATGTATGTTCACTTCAACCATTTGTCATTCTCCTAGACAACTCTCTGAATCTCAATACAGAGCCTCATCTGAAAACGGACAGCGCCCTCATCCATTCAAATCATTGAATTCAGGTGTTCCAATCACTTCCATGGCCACAGGTGTATCAAACCAAGCACCTAGGCATGCAGACTGCTTCTACAAACATTTGTGAAAGAATGGGTCACTCTCAGGAGCTCAGTGAAATCCATTGTGGTTCCTTGATAGGATGCCACCAGTGCAACAAGTCCAGTCATGGAATTTCCTCACTACTAAACAATCTACAGTCAGTGGGATTATAACAAAGTCAAAGTGATTGGGAACGAAAATGAAAAGGCCACGTGAAATGACAGAGTGGGGTCAGTGGATGCTGAGGCGCAGGGGTCACCAACTTTCTGCAGAGTCAGTCATTACAGACCTCCAAACTTCACGTGGCCTTCAGATTAATGCAAGAACATGACTGCACAGCAGTGCACAAAGCAAGGTCCATAAAGATATGGGTGAGTGAGTCTGGTATGAAAGAGCTTGACCGGCCTGCACAGAGTCCAGACCTCAACCTGCCAGAGCACCTTTGGGATGAATTAGAGTGGAGAATGCGAGCCCGGCCTTCTCATCCAACATCAGTGTCTGACCTCACAAATGTGCTCACAAATTCCCATAAACTCCTAAACCTTGTGGAAAGCCTTCCCAGAAGAGTTGAAGCTGTCATAGCTGAAAAGGGTGGGCTGACGTCATTTTAAACCCAAAGGATTAAGAATGGGGTGTCACTCAAGTTCACAAAATCATCAGGAAATTGTCAGGGCACATATATACTCTGAACCCCTTATAACTGTTACATCACTTCTTTAAGAAACTTTTTGTGTAATTTTTCTTTCTTTGTGGATTTACTGATGCCACAGACAAAAGAAAGCTCGTCAAAATATTTTTTTTGTTGCTAAAAAAACGTATGCATAAATCATTTATATGTGCTTCATCTTTAAAAATGAAATGGAGAAATGGTCGGGGAATCTGATGGTTCAGTGAAAGGCATCATTAGTGCCATGGAGAAAGAACGTCTGCCCTTTACACAACCTCTGGGACTAGGTGACTGACATTTTTGGTAATGTCATCATATGAGCCGTGCCATTTCAATGAAGACATGGACAGATGCCACCCTGTGCCCACACCACTCTGACCACACAGGAAACTCCATGTCTCGCTGTGTTTACAAATGAAAGCCTTTTGAGGTAAAGTCTTACAGCCTTCTATGGAGCTACACTGTGTCCTTAAATCTCAAATGTTGAATTATTCAAATGATCAATGAGTGCATGCATCAACACGGAGGAAACACAGGCAAGAACGGTGTATGCTAGGACATCACATGACTGCACATGCTGAAGGTTTTAACTGTTTCTTTCTACAGGTTCAGCTGATTCGCAGACATAGCAAGTTGCGTGTCTGAGTGTCATTTACAGCTAACATTTTGCAATGTGTTGACTTCAGATGAATCACATTTGTTAACAATACATGATCTACTTTTACAGCAGCGCTTGTAATCTGACGGGAGTGAGAGCTTGCAGAGCTCTGAACTCTCTCGGCTCCCTGATAGACTGCACGCTCCCTCCTCTACTTTGTGTCTTTTGGGGGAAGGTGTTAGTTGGATATGAAGCAGACGAGCAGGCATGCAGTGTAGCAAGGGGAGCAGCATGTTTCAGCTGAGTCCAGCGTTTTTCTCCCCCTCTCCCTGATGGTTCCCAGATGTTTTTTGAAGCAGACACTCTTTCTGTATTTGTTCTCTTTATACCCCCTGTCTCTTTATCCCTCCTTTCACATATTCTCCTGCCGTCTTACTTTCAATTTTTCTTTTCTTCAGGGATTGCACCTCCCGACAAAAGTGCTCGCCTCACCTTGATTGTAATCACCCTTCGTCAAATAAATGGTCCTTCTCAACACTTGTTCTCTTTATTTTGTGTCTCTTCTTTTTCCCACCCTCGTCTTTCATCTGTTTGCTTCTTCCACTCCCTCTCATCTTTCATTGCTCATCATTCATCTGGTCTGATTGAGGGCAACGACATACTGTTTCTCCTACAATGTACCTTACCTTCTTATGTTTTTGCTGTGTTTGATCACAGAACCAACCGCCTTAACCATCAAATGCATCGCACATGTGAAACTTGTATAATTGTAATGCACTCCAGGTCTAGCAAGGATTCATGGTTTTTCAGAAAGAATCTAAAAAAAGTGTTAAAAAATAAGCAAAAGCTGTAACTTTTTTGTCAGTGGGACTTGTCAAATTTTATGAGACTTGTACTCGGCATGCACAAAGTCACACAACAGTACAACTTAATTCACTGCAAAATTCAGTGTCTCTGGTTTTTTGTATACAGGCTTTTAGCTAACCTCACTGGAGCACTCGTCATGCCATGTGCTTTAAGGAGATAACATGCTATGAAAAACTTATTACACTTACCTCCAAATTATTACAATAACATGTACATTTTTCTGCAGCAGAAACTGATGGACCACAATGTTATGTTTCAAGATTGGCTCTCTGGGGGTAATGACCGGACAGCCGCCATCTTTGTTGGTAGACAAAGATTGGTAGACGGTAGTTAGTTGGTAGACGTCAGATGTGTTGTCAGATTCGGGCATTATCTGGCCCACATGACATTTTTCAGTCTAGTGGTGAAGGCTAAAATGCTAATTAGATAACTAGTTAAATGCTCCTTAAATATCATTAGTTAAATAGTGGGCTTTAAAATCAATTTAATGGTGGATAATGACTTCAGAGATGGAGTTTCGATATTAAATGTCTTTTTCAAGCTGGCTCTCTTCCTCCGGGAGGTAGTCCTCTGCCTCTCGGTCATATTTATCCTGGCCCTTCCCCTCCTCCCACTCAGTTATACATCACATCACACACACATAGGTTCTTGATGGA